>KZ506851.1:27528-101309 GCA_002844005.1 Limosa lapponica baueri | reverse complement strand
TTTGTTTTTTGGGTTTGTTTGGGTTTTTTTTTCCCAATTACCTACAATCTACATAAAAGATACCTTGAAATACAGGAATATTCATCAGTACAGACTGATAACAAACTAAAAGATCAAAAATTAAATAAAAAGCACAATCAGGAAATCCTCTAGTGAGAAAGAATGAAGATGAGCTTCAGATGATTCACTAACAATAAAAAAAACCAAACCCAAAAGGAGTAATCAACATGCTAGCAGCTTATTACTTTTAATCACACATTTCTCATCTCATCTACTTTGGGGCTGGACTAGATGACCTTTAAAGGTCCCTTCCAATCCAAACTATTCTATGATTCTACTTACGTTTGGGCAATTCATTCAGAAATATATATTGGCCTAGCGCTTATCTACCAGTAGCTCAGAGATAAACTTTTCTAACCATGTGGATCTCTCAATGTCAAAAGTAAACATTCAACCTGTCTGACATCTCATCAAATAGCAAGCCATCAGCACAAGCTCAGTATACTTAAAAAGATTATAGCCTCTGCTCTTTTGCCACCTTGGTTATGCTCTTACTCTGGCACTGCAGTATAGCAGAACCTTCTTACTTACCACCCAAGGCCACTCCACACAAGCATGACAAGAGCCTTACTGCTACCAGACAAGGCTACACCCAACCCACACAGCCACAGCCAGCTGCATCCCTGAGAAGACACTGCAGTCTATGGTGTGTCCCAGAAGCAGCTCAGACTTCAGGCCACAGTTTGAAGCAGATTCCTCCCAACAGGCAGCTCTTTAAACTGCAGACTTTAAAGGCACATAATGTTGGAACCTCTGCCTCAACTCAGGCATTCTTGCTCACCTGTGTTATTCACTAGTGTGTCAAAAAACATATAATCAAGTGTCATAAGTGTCATTAAGTCATAAGGCAGTGCTGGAGTGAAGTATGCAATAGCATACTTGAAGAGAAAAATTTCTAGAGAAAGCAAAATTAGTTTTAACCAATAAAAGAAGAGCTTCATAAGCACCACTGAAGGTCATGGTCTTAGTTTTTACAGGTATGCCGTAAATATTTGCTGATAGCTAATTTAGCAATGACGCTGTCTTTCACGAGAGAACAAAGTATATAACAAAGGTAATATGCAGACCTCTCACATATATGTAATAACAGAAAAGAAAGATGTTGCTTGTATAATAAATCAATAAAGTGGTAAGAACCATTACTGTTACAAAAAACATGGTCCAGCCACTGCCTCCCTCCAGTCCCAACCATCAGCTGAATACTCAGGTTTATAGAAAAAAAAATCAAAAATACAGTATACTCCATTCTGCATAGCTTCTCACCCTCCAGTTACTCTCAGCTCTGGAACACTCCTAAACCCAATATCATTTTCCTTTTAATTACCTACATTACGTATCTTTTCCAGTTATTCAACCTGTTCCCCTCTGAAACCAGATTCTGAGGCACAAAGCTTTGCAGATTTAAACTTAACATGCTTATTTTGTTCATATTTAGCCTAGCTCCCATTAGCTTCATTTGATGTCCAAAAGGTTAAAAGAGACTGTAAGCACTCAGCACATCTTCAGTAGTTCCATGCTACACATGATTGTCCTTCTCACATTCATCCTAAGACATTTTTTCCAGGCTGGAGAGCCCCAGCCTACTCAGTTGCTTCTCTCCTACAGCACTAACCTCCTTTGTGGCCCTTCTTTGAACCTTTTCAACGTCTAACACATGCCTTTTGAGAGAAGGGACAGGAACAACCCACAATATTGAAGGTGTGCACAAATCGTTAAGTCCATAAGGATTTTGTTTTGCTCTCTTTTTCTACCCCAAACATTTGTCTGCCACTGAATCAATGGCTTCATGGAACCTCCTTGACTACAAAGTTCATTTCCATGACTAAGTATGTGAAGCTAACATCTTAGGCTATCTTAGCATCACAGATCACTCTTATCAAGTCTTTGCCCAAAGGCACCCTGATCCAAGACAACAGATCTCTGCTGTGGTATCACTACCATAAACAGAATGATTAAACCCCACAACTATTAGGTGTACATTTTTCTATATCCATAAACTACTGCTGCAGATCGTGTTCTCCCTCTAAAGAACAGGTTTACCTTCATTTTTCCACTGTACTTTGGATCTGAAATGGTTTCAAAGGCTGCATCTTTGCTTAACTGCACAAAATCTGGAAAACTGGAAAATACCTGGCTGCACACACGTTTGATATGTGCTTCCTGTAAGAAAAGCAGAAAGTTTAAAGAGGCATTAAAAATTAGAGCTACATTGGTACATCAGTAAGCCATACAAGGAGTTCAACAGGTTGAAACAAGTAATGTGCTGAAGTAACTCAAGGAGAAAGAGTTCTGTGTTTTTATTCAGTTCACTACACAAGTGCCAGGTAAAACATCTTCTGTGTGTTTTGGTTTGCTTCAGTTTAAAAAGGAAGAGGATTCTAATCTGAAACAATAGAGTTCAGGTACTAGAGTAAGAGATGACCAAAATGTCTTCTCCTGGGCACAGACTGACTGCAGTCAGGCTGGACAGAATTGTCAGTTTCAGGAACACTGCTGGCTTGAGGTTTGCGCTACCCAACAGTTGTGTACCAGCATTTTTCTTGACCCTCTGGCACAGTATGCAATGGACCCTCTGGCAATATGGAAATTGCATATTGTCCCACGGATATGACAAAAAACAATGCAGGAAATGCACTTAAACTGTTCAAAAGCCACATTAAAGCTCCACTGCTAGAATTTGCATAGCTCTGAACTTGAATAGAACCACACACTTTAAGTCTACTTTTCCAGAAGAGCAGAAAAGATCACATCTCTCACCCAAGATCAATGCCTGTGATGGACTTTAATACCAAAGGTACAAAATACTACAAAATACTAGGTTTTTTCAGTAGATTTTTGAGAGCTTAGTAATTATATATGCCATAAAAGACACTAAGTCTCAAAATACTCATATATTTCTATTTCAATGGCAGTTTAAACTCTGAAATGTTATTACAACAAAAACTGTCATTTATGGATCTGGTAGATTACTTGCCACAGTAACAAGCTAAACTGATACTGTTCTCTTGAGCATTTTCTACTAAAACATGTTTCTCATTATTTTAAAAAAACTCCGCAGTGAATAGAAAATACTAGAGAAAAAAAATACATTCTAACTGCTTATTATTTATTTACTTGCACAAAGACATTCCTCTTACTAGGCACTCATCATAAATGGAACAGAAATGGTATTATTAGAAAGCACTAGAAATTAACTCTTCCCCCTAAAGCTTTCTAATGTTTCTATAACCTATATTTTCAGATATGCATGAACTAAATGAACATACTGTTTTGTAACGTCTCTATCAATTAAATAGGGGCTACATTCTGAACTACTGAATGGAAAAGGAATTTTGCAAAATACCTTAATTTCAATTAGTTAAGACTTAAAAAGGAGGCCAGCAGCAAGTGTTTCATCCCATTTTCCATAAGTATTTTTTAAATACTTCTGAAACTAACCTGCTGCTTGCTACTGTTGTCCGTCTGCAGCAGCGCAGCATGATTTGCAACCTTCTGTAGGATTGTCAGGTAACTAAACCGCAGTGACCTAATTGTTTCACCATGAGCATTTACCTACAAAAAAAAAGAGAATGTTTATGCAAACAAATACTCCTGAAAATAAGAAATAATCTATAATAAGTGCTATTCTTACAAGGTTTAATGGCTTAGCGATTCTAAGCAGTACTATAATTGATCCCAAAGAGATACATATTGTATTTCTAACAAAAATTTAGCAATGTTTTTTTCCTCAGCTTTGTGAGCCTATTGACAGAAAATTCTTCTCGAAAAGAGAAAAAACCACAGTGACATTCATAGTTTGCTAAACATTTCAGATAGCATCATATCTACAGAAATTACTAAGATAACCAAGAATTCCTTGGTAGACAAAAAGATAGTAACTTTACAACTGATTTAAATATAAATCAAACCTGGTTTGAATGGCTTCCTAGCCTATAACTGCTAGGTTTACTTTTCTTTACAGTAGGAAAGTACAAAGCTTTATAAACATCTCAAGTAATATAATTCAAACAACTTCAAACAATGCAGCAGCAGCAACAGCATCAGCTATTTTTCTGGTTATGGTTGGCCTATTTGACCAATGCTAGTTTTCCTTTCCCTTCTCGGATTACTAAATTTCATGGTTAACTTTGGAATAAGACAGTCGGTAAGAGCACTTAAGTATCTGCAGGCCTGCCTAATGTCCTTTGTGAATTAAGTTCAACAGCATTTTCCTTTTTTTCTACAAAACACCACGAGAAAAAGAAGCCTGCAAAGAACTAACACTACTATCCCTGGAATATTAAGCAGGCTGATAGAGGGATTGTTTTTAAAGAAAGATGCAGAAGATTGAATAAGCTACAACATTTGGAAAAAAAAAAAAGAAACACTACAAAAGACAAAAAGAGACATATGCTTCTAAATGTTAAAAAGACATGTTTAACCTGAGCCTACTGAGTGATACACACAAAACAAATACAAAGCTAGACTAATTGAGTGTTAATGAAGTCCAGAGACAATAGAAGAAATCTATGGAGCTGTTACTGGTGAACAAAGTTCTGTTTGTGCTCTATGGCTACTGTCAGGAGTTCTCCCTCCAGTGAAGCAAAACGCATTTAGTGGCACAGAAAGACACAATGCAATTCCAGTTACGATCCAAGCAAAGCCCAGACAACCTGCTGGGTCCAGGATGTCTCCGATTTGCAAATTCTGCACCAACTGCCTAAAGTGTACGGGAACAGCATGCCTGATACATGCTGAACGTCCCAATGCTATATCTTTGCCAACATCAAGTGTTTCATAGGTGCACTTAATACAACAAATCCAGAACTTACTGCATAAATAAGCACCACCTGCTCAGGGTATTCAAAGCAGCTTTGTTGTAATCCCAAAGTGCCTAACTCCCTCATGCTCATGATACAACCACCCGTGTTTCCAGCTGGGATTTCCTGAACAGATGGCCTATGCAGCTATTTCAGTCAGCTCTTCATTGACAGAGTCTCTTGAGAAAACCTACCACTCAAACCTGAAAGACTATGTTCAAAAATCCAAAAAGTGCAAGCTCTTACTTTGTAACAACAGTTCTTCCTTTTACGGCCACTGTTACAGCTACAGGGCTCTCCTGCCCGTAATACTAAATTTACATCCTCTGTCTCTAGCACAGCCTGGTACATCGCTTTCTGGAATTCAGTCAGGGAACAGTATACCATCTGCCACAGAGAGAGAACCGACAAAAGACAATTATGTACAGCATACAATGAAAAGCAAAGAGCACTGCATCAAAAAGCTTAAAACATTGAAAATAAAGTAGAAAACAAGAATATATTTGCTCAAGCAGTTACATGAAATTATTCCACTACCAAATGAAAAAATCTGGACTTTGACACCAGAATAATATGAAATTGTAGTCAAAACGTATGTATAGTTACTTTATAGTTATTTTATATAGTTATTTATTTCAAAAATTTTACAAAGACTATCAGTATCAAGCTACAACAACTCACTGTTATGTTTCCACAAACCTTCCAGTATGGTTTTTGTGATGGGATAGGAGGAGGGAAAAATGAGAGAAATAATGCGTAATTGTAATTAAGGATTCCCCTCTGCTTTGCCAGTTGCTTGATTTATCCTTTCTTTCATCTTTTTAGGCACTAGCTGTTGTAGGGCACTACCACAGGCAGGACAAATAGAATAAGCAATGGGAAGGCAAGGATCTACACAGTGCTTTGGCCAAAACTCTTATCCCTCTTCTTAGAGACCATGGGTGGCATCTGCATGACATCTTTAGTCTTAAGCAGCAGGAGACAGAAATCCCAAGATCATTCCTTAACCTAGGCCACCCACACAGCTGCAGCACCACGCTGAGCTATAATAATACAGCAGTAACTTGAACATATACTCACATTAACAAGAGAATGAAAAGAATAAAACCTGCTAGGTTTAGAAAAGCAACTGACTGACATTTGTGTTAATCTTTCCTTCAGAAGACAGTTTAGATGACATTATTATATACTACAGATGAAGAATAAACATCAATTTTTGAAAACAGAACCAGGTGCAAACTAATGTGTTTGTCTACCTAGAAGAAAAGCATAAATATACCTAATAGGAACTTATCAGAACTCTTAGCTATAGTCTTAAGAATCATCACTTTATATAACATTTACAATACCATTGGATGAACAGGATTAGAGACCTGTCAACAATCAGCTTTAGATTTGGTGTTTTTCTTTTATTTAGTGATCAAAAACGAGGGAGTTAAAAATGAAAAGCACACTGTTCTACGTATGTGTCAAGCTGCAAATTCATAAGGCCTACATAGAATTTCAAAAGACTTATATACATCGGGTTTGCATAGATAAATACAAAAGTGCACATAAAACAGACGTGTAAGTCCGTAGTCAGAAGTCTAGCTGAGCATTTTCATGCTTGATTAACTCCATTTCAACAAGCAATCATAGTAATTATGTGGACAAAGTACACTACTGCATGTGCATTTTTTCCAAGGCTCTGGATTCTTATTAAATTCGTAAGTCCAAAAGAAAACTGTAAACTATTAAAGGCATGAAGAAATAGGAAAAAAAAAATAAAAGAAGAAGAGATATATCCATTAGCATTCTATCTGAAATGTGCAGGTGCTCTTACTCTGTCTTCCTTTTTTGGCAACTGATCACTGATAAGTGCTTTGGTACGTCTCAGAAACCAGCCAGACATTTTTCTTGCTAGCTTCACCATGGCCTTACGACCTGTTGCTAGCTGTCTTTTAGTTGCAGTGTGCCTCTGGCCATGCTCCACTGGATCAGAAAATTTCTTCTTGAAATATTGTCTGCTACCCAAAAGTCCTGGTACAGCCCTATTAAAAAACAAAAGTCGGGGAGGGTGTGAAGAAGTAACACCATTTTCTTTACTCCAAGGCAATCTATCCTTTTCCATTGATTAAAAGCATACCATAAATTGTTTCTGGCTAACAGCAAGAGATCTCAAATTAACAATCACTAGAGGAATTAATAAAAATTGCATATATAAATATAAATAGAAACATAAACTACTTCCAGACATGCCATTTTTTCATTTACTTACTGTGATCCTCAAATATTAAGATAGTCTCCTTAGGAAAGGGTTGTTATCTCCAGAAAAACTAAAGCTCAACAGAGCAACAGAAGTCACAAATATACAGAACCTCTAAACTACAAGGCCGCTACTGTTCAGGAGCCTAAACTGGAAGCTAAGCAGTCATGTCTTCAATTTTTACTGTTTTTATTAAAATCAGGTTATGCAGATATTGCAGTTTACTAAATAAAATCTTAAGAAACACAATAGGAAAAAGAAACTGGTAATCATTGGCAGCACTACATACTGGAACAACCTATTAATTCAGCATAGGATACAACACTAAGCTTACTGTTAAAGTATTTCTTTCCTGGTATTTCAATTCAGTCTGTATTTCCTTATATTTAAGGCATAATTGTTTTGTTCCTCCTCTACAAATCATCCCCAGTAAGTCTTCTATATTTAGATTTATATCTAGGGTTATCTTCACCTCTCCCCTTCTTTAAAAGTTTTCCTGGACAGGACTGTTGCTTTTCAAATATGTGCACTTGTGTATTTTGAAAAACAGCAAAATACTACTACTTTCAAATTCCAAATATGTCAGAATGACCTGCACATATTGGACGGAGTAAAGGCACAACATTGTTCACAACTGTGTAATGATTCTCAGTCTACTGTGGGGAGGAGAGACAAAGAAGAAGAAAATAGTGTCTTTAAAGAATGGTAAACACAGTGGGGGAGAAAGAAAATAATTATAACTGCTTCCAAAATTCCCCAAAGAAGCCAGAGGGTAAGAGGATCTCCAAATTCATTAAATAACTGCAAAACACTACCAGGAGCTTACCTGCAATATATCTATGGAAAAACATACTTAAATTCTCACAAAACATTGGGAGGTTTTAGGGAAGGGTTGTGCAGTTTGTTGTTTTTTGACAGAGATGGGTACAAATCATCCAGCTCCATCCCAGTCCCACAGCATAGCTAACATATAGAGGTGTTTAAAGCATAAAAAAAAGATACTTATTTACCAGTCCATAACACACCAAAGTTCCTTCATATTGTTTTGAAGAATGGTTCCAGTAAGACCTATGCGAACACTGCATTTTAATGACTTCATGGTTTGAGTTATTTGAGCCTTTGGATTCTTGATTCTATGTGCTTCATCCACTATCACAGCAGACCACTCTACACTGCAGAACAAGAAGAAATACTGTATTGACTGAAACTACTTATCAACCCACATAGACATACAAAGTCAAGTGAGCCACACACGTAGCCATAATTATTATAAAACACTATTGCTTTTTGGTTTTCCTGTTTTACATTGTATTATACTACTCAGCATCCTTATTTTCTGTTTGTTTAGAAAATTCAGTTGCCATAGTTGGGTATAATGGCTTACTTACTGTGTAAGACTATATAGTCAAATAAACAAACTACCGTTAACTGACAAATTTTCTGTGAAGAAAGTAGCTTCCAATCTCTGGAGCAATCATTCCAGCACATTTCACCAACACCAATTCCACTCATAAGTAAGACTTAGGGAAAAAAAAAAATCTCTGAAGGTAAGCTATTGAAACACGCTTAACAGAGGCATGCTTAATTTTTCCGACAAAACCTACCCAATGTAACCACAAGTATACTGAAAGCATTTCAATATGCATGGTTTCCTACCTGAAAGCATCACTGAACTTCTTTAGTACCTATATGATACCAATATGCAGAGGAGTTTTAATATTTCATGATTTTGCAACTAGGAGGAACGTATCTAGAAGCAGGGACCGAAAGAATTAGAGTAGTGGTAACACAGCTCCTTTAGTCTTCTCCTATCTGTGCTTCTTTTTCAGACCAGCATGTGGACAGAGACAGAGATCTATTGTTTTGGTGACAGCTGTCCAGAACACTAGGACACTCACAGGGGCCAGGACATTTCCCAACACCTAAAACAAGATCTGCAGAGCCACTGACAACAGCAGCTGCTAAGGGCAGCCTACTACTACTAGCTATTCATTCAACTTGTACCCTGCTTCTGAGGTAACATAAGGAAAGAGGACCACAAGGATCAGATGAGATGCTAAGTACTTCTGAACATGGCCAAAGAGAAGGCAACACTCGTAGTTTGAAAATGCTGACAGATATGGAGCAAATGAAGTAGGATTTCTAATATAATCTGCTGTCAGAAAGACCTTGATTCTGCTACATGCATCAGGTATTTAAAACTACACACAGAGACACGTCTTATATCTCAAAGTTTTTAGGACTCAAGAATTTCATCAAGCTCCTGAAAAGTGCAAATAACAAGGAAAATACCTTTTGAACACTTGCTAGAAATTCCATGATTTTTTCTCCTAACATTGCACTGAAAGATAGAAATATCTTCTCTGTATCTTTTAGCTACTGCCAGTTTTCAGACAGGAAACTCCTGCATCTTTTAGAGAACACTTCATGAATGGGTTAACAGGAAAAGTAACTTTATGAAAACTATGCAAACTTCTCCCAAGCATCTCACTACAAAGTTAGTATAAGGTAAACTATGCACAGATAGTTAAATCGGATTCTCCTCTTCAACACGAGTCACTGGATTTAACAGTAAATACATCACACAGAAAGAGTAAGCACTTGCAAAGAACAATGCAAAATTAGACAGACAGTTAAAAATCTGCGTGTAGGAAAATATATTAAAATCATTACCTGTTAAATTCATCCAAATATAGGCGAAGTATCTCATACGTTGTAAGGGCAACTTCACATTTCCCTTGCTTGATGCGACTCAAGTCATTATCCTTCTTACTGCCATGTAAGACAGAGACCTTAAAGTACCCCCATGTGTCTAACTCATCCTTCCAGTTGTACAGCACTGAAAGAGGGGCCACTATGAGGAAAGTCTGAAAACAAATAGCTTTTATAGTATTAGCAAAAAACTACAACATGGCCCTTTCTTGATAAGGAAAGTCAAAATCTTGAGATTTATTTTACTGCTTTATAGTTTGAATTGTTTAATTCTGTCACTTCAAAGCATCGTAGAGAAAAATATCTGAAGAGTCAATATAAATTCAAAAGTTAACCAGTTTACTCAGGTTTTGAGTCCAGAAGAAAAAATACTGTAATACTATGAAAGATACCAAAGTAGTACAACTTATTCAAACTATACTCTAACAATTGCACTAAGACATGAGATACTTTGACTTTGCTTTGCTATAGCATATGTATACCATAAAATGTTTTACACATGGAGCAAATGAAAGGATGAAGAGCGTAAGCAGCTTCCTTCAATCCACAAGTCTAGTCAATATATGACTTCAAAATAGAAGGACCTGAAAAGGGTTTAAAAAGTTAAAACAACTCACACAACTCATTTATTACCAGAGAATAATAAAATAAATGAGGCGAGAAAGGATCTCAGGAAGTTTCTAGTCCAACTTCCTGGTCAAAGCAGGGGCAACACTGAATTCAGACGTTTAGGGCTTTCTCTCCTCAGGTATTCAGAAACCCCAAGGGTAGGGCGGTCCACAACCTCTCTGTGACCTGTTGCAATACTTAATTATCCTCAAAGTTAAATTATTCTCTTATTCCCAGTCAGAAGTATTCCTGTTGTTTGTTTTTTTTCACATGAAGTGCTAACCCTTCATGTCTTCTTCTCTGCCTGTCTTTCCTGAGGAAGCTGTATCCGTTATTCACAAAGCTATGTCATATGAACCATTCTTCCAGTTAAATATTCCAATTATTCCAATAAAATAAAAGATAGCCATGAAAAACAGAAATTGCCTGGGTCCCATGATGAGTAAAATTAAAATGATCTTCAGGTTTCTCTCATTCACACAGAACTTTTACATGTATCTATTTGCTGTATTTAATTACCTAGATTATCAGTCAGCATTACTTCTGACATTATTACAGTCATTCAAGAAAATATGCCATGTCACACAAACACTAGCAATAAATTTTCCAAAAATATGCATTTGCCTTAATTATTTAAATATCATGTGAATATATACGCATGTACTTTTTGTACTTTAGAAATACAATCACACAAAAATATAATTTTCTACTCACTGACATGGGCTTTTCCATGGTATTTTCAAATGTTTTGTGTTAGCGGAGATCAACAGTATTAACAGATTAGCTAGATAATGCACTTGACTATCTGGAAAACTGAAGACTTCCCTAACACTACTAGGAAGGCCACGAACCCCTAATCTACCTAAGTAGTTGAATATTAAAAAGGAATATACATAAAACTCCTACAGCAAACAAACAAACAAAAAAAATCCAAGTATTGCCTTTTACGAAAATTGTTAAGCTTGTAGCACTAAAAGCTGTACCTTCTTGGGGTTACACTTTGGTTCTTTTTTCATTGTCCTCAGTAAAAATTCTGGCATATTATTTTCAATATCTTCACGTGTTCCCTTTTTGTGCAACACTGCAGCCAAAAACGAAATCACCTTGAGAAAGAAAACAACTCTTAGTGATTATGTAGAAAAATACAAACAGAAAGTGAACTAGTTCCACCAAAAATAAACATTTAGGACAAAAATTTGAATGGTATTTAGAAAGGGGATTTAGGGGATTGGTTTTTTGGGGTTTTTTTTGTTTGCTTGTTTTAAATCAATCTGCTTTTAAAATGGGAACCCCTTCCCTTGGAGAATCCTGAATTCATGATAAGAGCAATTAATTGCTCTATTTTACACTTTCACCCTCCACTCTAAGTGGAGGAGTCCCAAAAATACAGAAGAGATTATGAATGAGCCAGTGAAAATTAAAGATGTGGCATGCCTTGCAATTTTCCTCCATTTTCAAGGCACTTGAGTCTTCGATGATAAAACAGAAGGGATACTTGCTAACCATATTCCCAACACTACTTCTGCAAAAGGAAGAAGAGGTTTAAACTAGAGGTTTTAACTAATATGTCATTTTCTGTAGGTATTCCTTCCAATTCCTGTTAACTTGAAAGCCAGTTATTTCTGTTGTGTTTGGGCTTACATTCTCTCAATTGCGTCAAACCAATCAAGGTGATCTCCCTTTGATTATAAGGAGACACTTACTATAATACATCATAGTGGGGACAAACACCCCCGCACACGCTGCTCCCATGGTAATACAAAATGGGAAAAGGGCCAGAACGTTCAAATCCCTAAAATCCACTTCATATCCATGGGGCTAAGCAGCAAGAACCAGATGCATCATCAGAGAGGTGCCCTTCTTTTGAAAATTCAACAGGCCCCCTTTATTCTCAGCAGCCAGCTCCAGCCACTTCCTTTTGCAGCTGCTACACAGCTGCTCATAGCAGGGCACATGTAAAGCTGTCATCTGTTGATTTCTAAAAAAGAGGAAATTTCCAGAGCTTTCTCCCTCTAACGATGCTGGGAAAAGAACCAGCCAGGAGTGCAGGAAATGCAGGTAAAAGAACTGAAAAAAGTAAAGGTAAATAAGCAGAAGACAGAGGTAACCCATCACATATGGGGCCACAGGGTGGGAAAGAGATATGTAGAAGAAAAGAAAGCCAAGTATTTTTATACATAATATTTCATATAAACTGAGGCTAAGAGGAACTGCAAGTTTTTTTTAAAAAATTCTTTCTAGAATAAGAATAAAATTCAACTAAACATAAAATCTCCGTATGTCCTCCAGAACCTCCATTTTTGGAAGAATTATGCATCACAAATTTGTAACAATAGCAAAAGGCTGTAAAAAGGCAAGTCTGCTGAGAAACGTTTGGCTTTTCCAGAAAAAGCAGGAAGCAACCCTAAAGGCCTTAATAGGAAACTTTAACTTACTGCAATCACATTAAGAATCAACATCATTCTACTTGCTTCCACCTCAACTTCAGCTTGAAATGAAAGAGCCAGCCAGGCCATTTAAGCAAAAATGTGTTCAGAAGTACATAGAATACTAAAATGCAAAAGTTTTCTAGAAAATTCTTTATGTCATAAACCAACCTATAATTAGAAAGAATAGGGTTCAGCCAACTGACAAACACAGAAGAAATTTTCTGTAAGACTAAATCAGTTACCTGCTACTTGATGAAGTTTAACTAATATTTATTCTTTCATACATACTAATCTTTTCTAAACAAGTGAAATCCTCTTTTACTTCACGTCCACTGAACAGCCTTTCCTATATTGACTTGAAAAACATAGTTTTTTATAAAAAATACACAAGATATTCTTCAAAATGTCTACCTTTCTTCTGCAAACTTGACACTGTTATTAAAAGAAGTAACTATCAGATGTGAATTCCACACAAGAACACAGTCACTGTGTGATAAAAGTGACCAGATCATTACAGAATCAGTTCTGAGATTCAAAAAATACAAGAAATGGAAGAAAGACAACTCAATTCCACACCCTCACCCCCAGTTTACTGCTACCTTATATAGATGCTTCTTGCTATATGAAATCAGGTATTTGCAGTCCTGAGCAGAAACAAACTTCCACAACTACCAAGTTCTTAAACTGACATGGACACGAAACACAGCCAAGTAAAACATCAGGTAAATGGATGCAGTTTAGTTTTAACGAACATCTGTTATCAGATCATTCTCAGATACACAAATCCATGATGCACTTCCAAATCCTCTGTACATAGTTGTTTTGCCAGTTTAGTTTATTCATTCCTTTTGTCAAGTTTGCTACAGAACAACAGTTCTTTGCTCTGTCTGTCAATATTCTACTAAATAGATGGGCAATAGACACTACAGCCAGAATTTGCCAGTGTAGGAATGAGCTTGCATTTGACACATGGAAGAAGACAGAAGGGGACAAAGACTAGCCACCATAAGATTCATGCTGCTTACTTAAAACTTAGACAGCTGAAAAAGAATTTTCAAACATAAAACCCCCCTAATTTTAGTCAAATAAATAAATCATTTGGGCCACACATTCAAAGCATAATGGAAAATACTTTGCTATACTTTGCCCCTTCATCAACCCAAGTCATATTTCCAAAAGACTGATAAAAATAACACGGAACATCTAAGCACTTTTTCCAGAGATGGGAGTAAATGTGTCTGCTCCTCCTAGTTCCCAGTACAGTCAAACTATTGGTTCTCATAGAAAAAAAGGAAAAAGACATTTAAAGAACTACAGTCAGATAAGAGCTATAAGTAGTTTTGGCATACTCCACTGCAAATAATTTTGAGGATTGCTACTTGGGTATCATAAAACTTTCAACATAAAATGAATACTAACATTCTAACTACCATAACTGCCCATGCTTACACTAAAACGGTCCACATCCAGTTTTGTGGCCTATCAGAAGTGAATCTTAAATACAGCAATGGCTTCTGGCTTTACATGCTGTCCTGGGTGGTCGCATCCTGCCTCCTCCAACTCCACAACAAAAAAGGAAGGTTAAGCTTCATTGAGGTTATACATTATTTTTAAAGATTTACATCTCGGAGAAAAAAAATGCCAAAAAAATCATCTATTCTCCCAATGTGCAAAAATAAAAAAAAATACCTGGATTGTCTTTCCAAGGCCCATATCATCTCCAAGAATACACCCTCTTTTATTAGCATAGTGTCCATACAGAAACTGGGCTCCTTCTCTTTGATAATCACGCAAGTATCTGTTAATCGTATATGGGATAAAATCACCATTGTCGGATAATTTAAAAGGAACTGCAGGAGATGGAAGACTTCGGTCAGGAAAACAAGGCTTTTCCAGATCACCATCATCAAATATTAAGCTTTTCCAGGATCCCCTACTGGCTTCGACTCTACGAAGTTCAGTTATTAGTACTTTCCTTTCTTTGGACTCCAAGAATGATACAACAGCAAATGTTTTTCCATTCTTGTCCTTTTCAATAGAAGTTATTGTTCCTTCGTGAAGTTCTCCATTTTCAAGACAAGGAGTGAGGCATTTTTCCCCAATATGCCAATTACCTATAAAGAAAACAAACTCACACACATAGTGATAAACTGGTCAAATGTAGAAAAGTCACACTAAAAAAAAACATTGCATATAATTTATTTGACAAAATGCATACAGCTTAAAAGATTTTACTAAAGGTAGTAGTAGAATTAGGACACTGATTACTGTTGAGAACAAAACCCTGAGTTAGATATTAAATTATAATTTGCTGAAGTGCTGCTATTCTCTAAATATCTGAAAGTCTATACGGAAAAAATATCATGTAAAAGCCATATTCTGATACATTGTTGTTCCACAGTGCCTTCACACATCCAAACACTGATAAGCTGATGACTGCAGGTTTAGTGTCCAACTAACAGACCATATAAACTGGTCAAAAAATGCCTTCTATACTAGATACGCTTTTGATATTATATTTGTACTGCAGTTACAAATATAATCACATAGGAAAACATCACCCTTCTCCTAACAAAATCTGGAACAGGTGAAAAACAACTTATGTTTAGAAACACCACAAGCGTACTTTAACAACAATTAGGAGCATATAATTTGCCTATATTGTTCATCAAAGTGGCTAGTTACTCAGTAAACTGTTTATATGGCTGTCCAGTCTGGAACTGTTAAAATTTGTTCTTATATGTGGTCTCACTACGGCCTTAATACAGCTTATCAAATAATTAGCAACAGAGATGACTGAACTGCTTCATTTTCAGCTCAGTTTCGCACTTCATGCACAAAGATTATTTTTTAAATGGTATGTATGCTGCTAAGAGAGAAAGAGGAAGACAAGAACAGCAGTGTATCAAGTGAATCCACATTGTACTGACAAAGAAAAACCCAACAAAATAGCTCTATCAGAAAAAAGAGGCCTTTGCTCTTCATAGTGAAAACAGAAAGACATAGTAAATAACAGTTGCACACGAAGTTTTCCAGATCTGAACTGAGGAATTGTTTGTCTTTTGTGTTTGTGGAAACAATTTCCAACCTTTCTCTGCCAAGCCATCCCAAAAAAAAAAGTGAGGAAAGTATATGATTCACTTCAGAACTTTCATTATTTCTTATCTATTTGTTGGAATAAGTTCTGCCACTTCTGAGAAAGTTATTACAGCAGGAGTGAGAGGCACCTAAGATTTTTATGGGAAGAAGCGAGAGAGAGAATCTTGCATCAATAACATACTAGTTAAATCAGTGATAATTATACTTCACTTTAAAAAATTTACGAAATTATATACGCTAAAAGAAAATAAAAGCATTCATATAGCCCATTATTCTGTAACCAGCATTGGCCGTAAGTTGACAGGTAACAATAAAAATAGCACAAGCATACAGAATAACTCTTTTCTAAAATTCTTTGTCCTTGAAGTATTCTTTTAGCAACACAGATTTCCTGGGCCAGGTGTGGTTTGTCTGTTTAGCAAACACCAGTGGACCTCTCTCTTTCAAGTAGCTGTATTCCACCTTCATCAACGTGCAGATCTCTTGCATTCAGTGTCTTTGACTATGAATTTCACAGGTCTGCTCTCCAATACCTGACAAGCTTTTGCGTGCTATGAACTTGGATCCCATAACCTAAACTGATGGCCCATTAGTTCTTATATTAATAAGACCATAAACCATGACCTCTCCGTTAGTCGCATATTTTTTCAGTGATCCTTCATAGTGGCCCCATCATCCTCGATAAGTTCAATGCCACACTCTGTGACCTGCACATAAGCTACTCCACACCTTCTCAGAGACTTGAAGCTCAAATGTACCTTTTTGAGGCAAAGGGTGAAGTACAGACAGTATATTCAACAAATCATACATAACTAATATTTAAATTTTAAGGTGTTTGTACTGTCTCTCACACATGCTCAAATCTGTGCAAAAAGATGAGCACATGAACTTCTCCCAGTAGCATCTAAGTCTTGAAGCAATTTTTCAAAATAAAGAAGACTGAAAAAATGAAACCAGCTATATGCAGCACACTGTTAAATATGCAAAACGAAGTTTAAAATAAGGAAACGTTTCTGTAATTATTTTCTTTTACAGTAATATCTGAAGTGACAGATGACATTAAAGACTCTCAAGCTAAAACTACAGTTTAAGATGACAGTGCCTTTATTTTTAACTAAGCATTTACTTGAGTTTAATGAGTTGCATATGACTTGTCAGAATTAGGGATCCAGGTGCAAAGTGGAATAAATCACATTGGACAACAGTTTCAGTATTACCAACCTGCAAACCTAGTGAGAAACAAGAGAATCAAAAAAGGGAAAGAAAAAAGCAAAGAAATTATATTAAGGACACTATTGCTACAAGACCCCAGAAAACAGTGCTGTATAAACCAAAGCAAAAAATGGCTCCCGTAACTACCCTGATTCACTAACTTTTTGGGCTTTGTAGCATGGGTACTGGACCCTTGTCATCAATGAAGAAAGATGGTATTTAAGACGCCTGCTTACCCCTTCTATCACAGTTGAAAAAAACATGCCATTAATATATTGACTGTACTAAATGATGCTGCTAATGGCCTAGTCACACACTAGTTGATTTCAACAAGTACTCCTCTACAAAAAAAGAGAGCAAAAGTACCATGAATGCTTTCTAACTATTGAGGTTTAGCCACTTAATGCACAGTGCATAGGTTTTTTTTACACTCTAATAAATGGCTGTAAAAGCAAAATTCAAGGCTACTATAAAGCAAAGACACTGCCCTTCTTAAACTGCAAGCCTTAACTACAAAGTTGTTACATAAAAGAGGCTAAAAAACCCTAAAATGTTGTCTTCCAAACAGAGATGTTTTGAGTTCACTTAACCATGTGTTTCCACTTGTCCCAAGAAACAAACTCAAATGTTTCTGACAAACAGAACCGATTTAAAGAGTTCTCCAACTGAACGTTTCTAACGCATACGCACCACCAGACTTCTTACACGCACGCAACTCTGCTTTGCTATTTGGTGAGGCCTCGCAGGACCACGGCACAGAGATATGTGCACAGCCACACCAAGCCATTTCCACACCTGCCCTCTTTTCCACCTGGGCAACTGTGAATAAGCAAAAAGCGCCTGAACATCGCTCTGGAAAGACAGACAAAAGATGCTTACCTGGGATACCATCACCCATTTTAACTTATGGCCACGCAAGGCCCCACGGAGCCTGTGAGCGAGGGCACCTGGGGGCAGATGGGGACCAGAAGCCAGCCGGGCCCGCCGCTCTAGGGGCCTACCGCCACAGTAATAGGGGGGCACGGACCGGTCTAGCGCCCGCACCCCTTCGCTGGAGACCACACGCTCCCTCGGGGGGCAAGGCACAGCGGGGAAGGGTCTGAGGACGCCCAGGGGCGCGCCAAGCAGTCACGGCCTGTCAGGGACGGAAACCGTCGCCTGCCCCCCCCGCCATCGCTGCGCCACTGCCGGCTCCGATCAGGGCCGGGCGGGCAGCAACTATGCCCGGGGACGGAAGCGAGCAGCCCCTCGCTCCCCGATCCGCCACGGCGGCCTGGGCCGTAGCCAGCGCCCGGGGCGGGGATCGCGAGCGGAGCCGCGCGGCTTAGCCGCGGCTCTCAACGACCCATCGATGAAGTGGGAGGAGGCGGAAGTATCGCGAGCTTTGCTGGCGGTGTCGCGAGAGGCGGGCGGGGAGGAGTCGGGGCCTGGGTGCTGGTCTTGGCCTTCTCCCGGTCACTGTGCAGCTTGAGGTCCCCGCTCTGGCGGAGTGCGGTGGGACAGTTGGTAGCTGCGGTGCTGTGGCCTGGGGGGCGGCCCTGGGTGCTGGTGGGGCGACTGCCTGGGGAAGGCCGGCGTAAGGCCTGGAGTAAGGCGGGAGGGCGCCCTGGGGCCGTGTCAGGAGCCCCAAATTAAGTTGTTTTTTGCACAGAAACGACCGAAGTGGAGTGTAGTACGTGTGGTGGTGGAGTACAGGCCTGGACTCCGTGGGACAGATGCGGCACATTGGCCCTGAATGTAGCCTGTGTGGAGCATCACTACTCCAGCTGGAATGGTGGGATCTTGACCCATACTACCCATACTGCAACTGAGTTTCCTCCTAACGCAACCTTTGTTTGTACCAGTCTGTTAAGGGGCGAAAAAAAAAGGGGATCTAAAGTTGTTTTCTGGGAAATTGTGCAGGTAAAGAAGCAGGGGGAACAGCTGGTGCAACAGAAAGTGGAACTAGTGCTCTGGCAGGCAGTGGCCTTGCGTCTGGCATAGTAGAGAGGAGTTGGCTGCAGTGTCGTAATGGGAGCATATAAACATAGTCTAAGTTGGAAGGGACCTTGCAGAGTCCAACCATCAACCTAAGACTGACAAAATCACCGCTAAGCCATGTCCCTCAGCACCACGTCTACCCATCTTTTAAATACCTTCAGCGATGGTGATTCCAGCCCTTCCTTGGGCAGCCTGTTCCAGTGTTTGGTAACCTTTTCTTCTTCTTTTCAGTGAAGAAATTTTTCCTGATATCCAATCTAAACCTCCCTTGGCATACTTTGAGGCCATGTCATCTTGTCCTATCACTTGTTACTTCGGAGAAAAGACCGACCCCCCTAACTCTCTACGACCTCCTTTCAGGTAGCTGTAGAGAGCCAAAAGGTCTCCCCTGAGTCTCCTTTTCTCCAGCATGGTGCAAAGCAGACATGCAGCAAGATCTTACATTTGGAGAAAAGGCTGAAGCAGAGAGAGGCTCATGTTCTACCTCTGCCCATTTTCAGAAAACCTTAACTGGATGCAGTAGTACTTTGCAAATTGTAAACTCAGTCAGTAACAACCGTCTTATTCTTGCTGAAAAAATTCAGCCCCACCAAGAAATCTATCCAGATTGCCTCAGACCTTGGTAGCGATTTAATAGAATGCTGCATGAAGGGCGTGAGTTCCCAGATCCTTGCTATTACTTTGTCAAAATGCTTTAACGTGCATTTAATAGTGCAATACTAAGTAGTACCACTTATGAAAATTAAGAATTTATAAATATCATGCAAAATCTATTTTTAAAGCAGCTTTTGTTATTTTTTTAATGCAGGAGACATAAGTTTGGGATGAGTCTCTGTCATTGTTTGTAATTACCTAATAACTTCAATCATTTTAATGACATGTTAAGGAGGAATTAAGCATTAGAGAAAACATATTTTTGGCATGTGCAGTAAAATTCCGTACAATGAAGATGGATAGTCAGACAGACTAATCAAAATTCTACATCCTACAATATTTTCAGAAGCAAGGCAAGGCAATAAATTTTCTAATTCATGGGTCTACGTGCTGTTTCTGCATGCAGCTGACATGCAGGCAGTTCTAAGAGTAATGAAAGCTTGTGCAACCTGGAGCAATGTTAAGTTGCTTCTTTAAGTTGTGTGCTATTAGCCAGAATCTTGTTCTAAAAGAAGTTAATGAAAAATGTATGGGTTTTGATTAGCCAGTTATATTAGAGTAATGGGAGAATAGCAGGCATGAAAGCACTAATACAGATGCTGCAACAATAAACTAGGTGAATATCGGGCACCATATATGTTGGAGGAGGTTGTTCAAAAATAAAAAGTAATATAGAACCAATACATAACATTGTTTTAAAAATATACATGTAGTCAAGCACTTAACTGTAGTCATTCCAAAGGAATGTGCAAGAACTATACCATCATAAAACCAAAGCTGAAAAGAGGATGACATTTCCAATTTTAAACATTTGGCAAAATACACACAATATAACTGTATCATGATCTCAGCTACTTAATACACCTCAGCCCGCAAAGCATCTTAGAAAAATCAGTGAAAATATAGGCTTTGATTCTAAGGCAAGCTTTTAAATCGGACCATGTATAAAGATAAATGGGTATTTATACCACAAGGTGTTTATTTAACGAATACTATGCTGCATTTGATTCTTGCTGAGATATTTGTCCTTATTAAGGACTCTTTCATGCAGAGTACAGCTGTTATTTTATAGTCACAAATACAATACTATGACTTCAAAGTATACAGACGTAAGAAACAGATTAAACTTGCTTAAACACTTTAATTATTCTAATAAACAGGCACTAAAATCTGCCTACACTCCAAGGATCCTGTTCTGCTTTTATGTCAGTGGTAAAACCTCAGTGGCTTAGCTGAATTGCACCTAAAAATCCCAGTGAAGGTACTAGGATGAGTCCCCATTACAGTTAGGCACACTATTGTAACTCTTCCCTCAAGGAGGCAGAACAAAGGGAGGAACACACCCTTAACAGGAGCAGTTGGTTACCATGTCAACAGGTAGTTTTCCTCTGACCATTTAAATTCTTCTCACAGATTACCAGACGTTTCTGTATTTTTGCTCCACTTTGAAAAAAAAAAAGCTAAAAACCAATCTGGCTCATAACGAAAATGTTTTCCAAGGTCAGGGAATTACTTTGGTTTGTCATGTATCTTTGAAAGTTTTTGCAGTAGAAAAGTCCTTCTTCCAGGAAATCTTTCTAGCTCAAGGTAGAAGTTATTTGCTGGTATGTCAAAAATATCTCACACCATGTTTCTGCAGGCAAAGGTTTGTAAAAGGATTTCATTTTGAAAAGCCGTTGCCGTTACTGAAAAGTTGAATATATCCAAACTCCATATAAAAATTTGAGCTCTGCTCATATTTGACTTAGTTTAGATTTCACAAGAGAAGTGCTAGGCTCAAATAACAACCAAAATGAATAGGATAATGGGGATAAGCACTTTTTAAATATGTGCTATATCCCTGAAAGCATTTCACATGTAACATTGTGGCCTTCCTGTTCTATTCTTTGACAGAGAGAAGAGATAAATTAACTGATGCACATCTAAAAAGGGCAGTTTAATTACACTTACAGCGTACTCCACAGTCAGTATGTCTGAAGACAAAGCTGGTGATTCTCAGATGCACTCAGCCTTTGCAAGTCTAACTGAAACCCAAGGAAAGTACAGGCACCTAGAATTTTTGAAAATGCAGGTTAGTCAGTTGTTTAATTCTATACTAGAAAAAAGAAGAAGTGGTTCTATTCAATGGTATTAATTAAGTATGGCGGCATTATGAGTGCTAGAAAGAGAAGCTCGGTAATGTGATGTGCAGTGAATTAACATTTTGGAAGGCCTTTTGTTCTCTCCAGCAGTTTGTTTGCCACAGTATTTTACACATTACTCAGTAACAGTATTCAAGAAACTCTCAGAGTTCGTCATGGAAATCAGGCCAGTGGTGCTCTGAAGTGTGTACACTAATGCACACCCCACAGGGATCAAAGAAGGGACATTTGAGCCCTTGTGTGCTGCTGCAAGGCTACTCTCTTTGCGATCACAGAGACATAGGAGGATAGCTGACATGGCTGAAGTGCTGCTGCAGACAGACCTGGATCAGGAAGCATGAGGCAGGACAGCGGGGAGAATTGGTGTTTTATGTGAGAGCAGCAGGGATACATGGAGTTCTGCCTAGTCTGCAGTGACCAGGTGCACTCCAGGATCTTGAGAGAGGGGAACAAGACAAATAGTAGGATCATAACCCTGGACTTCAGGAGATCAGACACATGACTGACTAACCCATTAGCCTTCTGCAATGAAATTACTAGTTTGGTGGGCTAGGGGAGAGCAGTGTATGTTGTTTATCTTGACTTCAGCAGGGCTTTCACCACTTTCTCTCATAACATCCTCTATATAGAGGCTGATGAAGTACAGGCTGGATAAATGGGCAGTGAGGTGGATTGAAAACTGGCTGAACTTCAGGGCTTAAAGGACTATTATCAGCAGCACAAAGTCCAGCTGCAGTCCCATTACTAGTGGAGTATTTTGGAGTCTGATACTGGAGCCAGTTACTGGCCACTTCATTAATGATTTGGATGGTTGGACAGAGTGCATACTCAGCAAGTTTACAGATGATACGCAACTGGGAGGAGTGGTTGACAGGCTGGATTCTTGTGCTGCCATCTGAGAGGGACTGTGACAGGCTGGGGAAATGGGTAGGCAGAAATCTCATGAAATTCAATAGAGTCCTGCACTGGAGGTGAAATAATCCCATGCATCAGGATAGGCTGGAGATCAACTAGTTGGAATGCAACTTTGCAGAAAATGACTTGTGGGTCCTGATGGGTTGCAAGTTGGCCATGAGTCAGCTGTGCACCCTGGCAGCACAGGGAGCTAGTAGTATCTTGGGCTGTGCTAGGAAGACTCTTACCCAGTGGTCCTTCCCCTCTTTTCAGCTCAGGTGAGACTACAGCTGAAGTGCCATGTCCAGTTCTTGGACCTCTGCAACAAGAAAGATATGGACATACTGGAGAAAGTCCAAGATCATGAAGATGAAGAGATTGGAGCGTCTGATCATACCAGAAGAGGCTGAGAGCTACACTTGTGTAGCCTTGAGAAGTCCCAAGGGAGATCTTGTTGGTGTGCCTAAATACCTAATGTGAGGCTATGACGAGGATGAAGTCATACTTTTCTCATTGGTGCCTAAGACAAGAGACAATGGGCGCAAATTGAAACAGGAAATATCATCAAACAGGAAAAGCTGTGAGAGTGGCCAAACACTGCCACAAACTGCCACAGTTGCTCAGAGGGGTCATGGAATCCCCATCCTTAGAGATATTCAAAACCCAACTGGACTTAGGCCTGAACAACCTGCTTTAGGTGACCCTACTTTGAGGTTGGACTAGATGTTCTCAAATTAATGGTGATGAACTTTTTAGCAGGGCCTGTTGCTATAGGACAAGGGGTAATGGTTTTAAACTAAAAGAGGGTAGATTCAGACAAGCTATAAGGAAGAAATTTTTTATGATGACGGTGGTGAAACACTGGAACAGGTTGCCCAGAGAGGTGGTAGATGCCCCATCTCTGGAAGCATTCAAGGTGAGGTTGGACAGGGCCTGATCTAGTTGAAGAGGTCCCTGCCCATTGCAGGGAGATTGGGCTAGATGACCTTTAAAGGTCTCTCCCAACCCAAACTATTATATGATTTTGTGATCCTAACCTCAGCCATTCTGTGATTCTTTAAAGAAGTCTGTAGGCCAAACTGAGTTCTGGCTAACTGCTTATGCTGTCTATCATTTAAAAATTAAGAGCTTTAAATACCAGGCAGATTGACTAGCCAGAGTCCTGTTTATCCTATAGCCTAGTGCCAAAAGACACGGCGCCAGTACTTACCTAGCTATATGCATATTTCCAGTCTCATCTTCCAGTTATTCTTAATGACTTGTAAGATCTTCAAGTCATTCTTCTCTTTTATGTCATCAATTGTAAAATAAAAGCTTGAAATTGCTGATTAAGGACATTTGGAAATGCTGCATACTTTAACATGTGCACAACACATAAAAAATAGATAACACCTTGAGAGTTTAGCTCAATAAATCAGATATCCCTTGTCTTGTTAACTCATTCTCAAAAAAGAGTCTAGCCAGTCCTAAATTTTACTAACTCTTAGAAGCCAGGGTAATATAATTCTTATAACCTGCTGCAAAATTGTCCTTTAAAGTTTGTCTGCCAGATGATGTGTTATTCAGCTTGAATAAACCTCAGAGACTGATTCCACAAGTGTTATGAACTATTGATTCATTTCCTTCGAGTGTCTGGTTAAAGAGTGACTTGAGGAAAATGCAAAGTTTTGTCCTTAAATAAATATTGTATATAAATGGATCATGTCAGCAACACTCAGATTTCATGATTGCCTGGAGTGGGAACTGGATAATGAGGTTTGTCAGCTCCATTGGATTTGTAACAGATATTTGTGTAGGGCAGTTTTGAATGTTTCAGAAAAATATGTGAACATTCGAAAGGCCTGTGGGCCAGTCTCAGTTATGCTCTGGGTCTGGTTAAACCAAATCAGCATAATTGTTCTTCAGAGGATCTTTTATTATGTGTTACACATTTCACTTTACAAATAAAAATTATTTCAGAAATGGAACAGAGCTTTTCATTAGGAGTAGCAGTCATAGAAATGGTTTATGGAGATTACAGTTGAGTTTGGTTCCCGTAATCCCTTTTTCCCTTGAGGAAAAAATAAAAAGTATTTGCTTCCTCAGGTTTAATTTCACATTTTTGAGTTTTGATTGACGGCAAAGCATGAAGGGAAAGACTTAAAAGCACCACACATGCAGAAAGAGAGGGGAAAATATACTAAAACTGGAAAGACTCAGGTTTTTATTTTCTTTTTTTGGGGGGTGTAACTTGGCAAGCTGTCCTCAAGAGATAAACAACTCATGATTTAAAGCCTCCTAAGCAGATAAGATGCAAATGTGGTCTGATTTGGGAGACTGGGACATGCAGCTTTCATAACTAAAATCTCAAAACCTGTAACACACAACCCTTGTAAACAGCCATCCTTCTTAATCACCAGGTCCAACTGAGCCAAAGCATTTCTAATCAAATGAAACTGTAGTGTTATCTTGGAAATGTGATGCCAGCTAGGCTCCTATGATGATCCAAAAATAAAGAAAAACTGCATGTATTTATCCTCTTAAACATACATCTTTTTTTTCCTTCCTCCCTTGTTTTAGGCAATTTACCCCATGTTACACTTTTGAGGAAACAGGCAGAAACACACACACAAACACAAAAAGACATATTAGGAAGCAACTCTGAAGCTCTGTTAAAAAGATATGATTCTTGTTTATACAAAAAATCCTATTCCAGTACTGTCAGTAGAATGCAGTGCTTTATACCAGCTAGTTCCTGTGCTGCTGCTTTTTGTTATCTATACAACACAACCAGAAAAACAGGGTAACTTGGTGAAGTGGCAGTTTTTAGGGGAATATTATAGCTGTGTACAAATATGTTAAAGATGTAAACTGGAGCTAGAAAAGCTAAACTGGGGGCTTGTCAAACAATTCACCAGTCAGTTCCCCTAAAGCATGTAAGAATGATATGTGTTCATGTGGAAGGCAGGGATATTTTTGTTCCTGGAGGATCTTTCCCCAACTCTGAAGTCAGTTAACCTCTTTTACTAGGAGGATCATAGTGTCTTTGGTGCCAGAAACCACAAACGTCTGGGGCCAGTATGTCAGAGATTATTTCTGCTAAATCAGCTCTCAATATAACAACTATATATTAAACCAGTAAGCCAAGCACAGAGACATTTCATAACATAATGGGAACTGCACTGCGAAGCGCATCTTTGATTTAGAGAAAGTCTGAGCTCCTGCCCATTGTTTACTGTTATGTAAAAAAAACCCAACCACCAAAACCAAACAAAACCCCAACTTTTTGTGACACCAGCAACAAATTGCAATACTAGTAATACTGCCGGTAGACTTTTCCAATTCTTTGCTTATGGATAACATTGAAGTTAAAATAGGAGCAATGGCATTATATGGTTTCTAAAGCGTCAAATAAATTATTAAGCCAGTTAAATTTAAAGTTAATTTAATTAAAAGGAATAATCAGAAATACATTAAATATTAAACGAAAAAGCAAGTTGCCATGCATGCCTTTTTTTTGGTTAACGTCACTTAAATTGTGACACTTACAATTACAATCTGATCATTGTAATAGGTAACATCTCTGTTAGGTTTATTCAAAACAACCTATCAGTACATGCATATGTGGTGTCACTGGCTCCCAAACAAACTGAAGCCCATGCCAGGTTTGTAATTAAGGCTTCCAAATGCAAGTATCAATAAGTAAAACTTAGTAAAGGCACAGAATAGTAAACTTGATTCATATCCCATGATAGCTTTTACTGTCCAAATCAAACATACATGGCTTCCTCAGATGTAAGCAAATTCTCAGTTACTTTGAACTTCTCTTATTTTCTGTGATTCACTTTATCCAGTAAATTCTGAGTTCATACCAGATTTTTTTCAAGATGTTAGCATATAGAGTAAGTTATTTGTAAACCACAGAAAGAAATGATATGGCTTACAAAAGGAGTTACTGCTACTGTTAAAAATATACATGTTTTTTCTAGCTTTAATTTGTCTCAAAGACAGGTAGTAGGTTTCCTTAGAAAATAATTCTTAAAACCAAATAAAACCCAAATATTCAGTCTTACTCTAGAATTGGACTCCAACCTCAATGTGTTTTTCTTATTTTTGAACAGAACAGATTTCTATCCTATCTATTTTTGGTAATATTTGCAATTAATTTAGGTTTAAATTACTGGTTTTGCTAGCACAGTTTAAGAAACAGACCAGGGCCAAAGAATGGGAGCATTTACTGGGGTTTTGGAAGAATACTTTTGCTTCTGAGGATGATTGCTTGCAGGCTTGTAAACAATAGGGCAGCACTGAGAAAAGGACCTGTTTAGCGTGTTGCTTTCTCATGCTGAATGCTTTATTTTGCCCTCCAAAACCAAGGAAGAGTCATGATTTAAGTATAGTAAGTAAATAAAGCAAAAAGGGAAAAAAAAAAAAAAAGCCAGAGAGAAAGACAAAACCACATGATTCAATTGCTTGTGCTCCTGTACAGGCTTACAAAGGTACTCCCACAACATTCATGATTACTGCCAGTCCAGAGCTTACAAGCCCTTTCCAAATTCAGCAGTCCTTTCTGGGTCAGTTCTAGGGGCTGATTCTGTCCATGTGGGTCTTGGGTTGTAAGTATAAGGCACAAGTAACTGACTCCCCAGTCCAATTATCATATGTAGTCCATCAACTTCACAGAAAAAAGAAAAAAAAGGACATGGAAAATATCCATATCTGCAGTCATAGGTTTAATTAAACAGAAAAAAATAGCAGAAAAAATGTTCCCAAGAGCTTTCTTATCAGAGGCAGTCACTTATATTGCATGTCTTTCTTTTGTCTTGGAGAAGAGATTAACTTCTCACTTATACCCAGCTTTATGTGTGTAGGTGGGAGGGAATAATTTTACTTTAAGACAGATGTGCTGTTATTACGACTTCACTGATGTTTATCATCTAACTACTACAACTACTGGAGCCATAAAAATAAATTGAGTAGCAGCAGCTACCATAAAGATGAGGCAGAGATCTAAGACGAATTGTTGCCTTGAGGTTCCACATCTTCGGAATGGTATGAATAGCATTTGCATTTATGTGCATTCTTGTAATGTTTTATAAAAATACTTTAGGCAAAATATAGAAAAATTAGAAAATATTAATTAGTAGGTGGCTGTATTAATTTATACTTGTATGTGTATGAAGTTAATATACCCACCACAAAGTAGCACAGTCAAGTCAGTTTTCTACAGAATCCAGGGTGTTCATTTACCACAGAATATTTGTATAGATATACAGAAGGAACAAACTGAGTTCTTAAACTTTTGCTTAATGCATATTTTTCTGATCAGTACCATCCGTTCACAACAGACAGTAAAACAAATACGTTTAGCTGAGTGGACTTAAGTTTTAGCTTAAGTGATTTTCTAAACATGATTGAGAATAGTACATAATGTTAGCATAAATGAGAGCCTAGGTTATTATGTCATCTCAGAAAGATCACAGCAGGGAGAAAGACCTCCACCATCTTTCTGAAAAGCCATGTAATCTTGATTCCTTAAAAAAAAAAATACAAGGAAGGCTGCTCTTAACTCTTGCTAGGTAATAGGTTGTTTTGACAATGTCAGATTTATGTATGTATCTTGCAGCTTCACTCAAGATCTAATTCTCCTCAATTATTCCAAAGGTTTTAGGACTAGTGATTGCTGGAATCCTCCATGGATTACCCCTGATCCCCAAGGACATGAGACCAATTCCAAATTAACTTCCAAATACATTTATGTAAACTGTGTATCCTGCCTCAGAAAGAATAATCCACTACATTCACATATAAACAGAACCTTTAAATATGCAACAGATGTTCCATTTTTTTAAAGCTCTTGAATTCATTGACAGGCCTTTGGCTAAACTGACGAATTAACTTGTTCAGGGCGGATTTCATAAATCCTCTAATAATTCTTACCCTTACACATCTTGACTTGATTTCTGAGATCTGTGGCATGTGTTTTAAATGTTTTAACCTTTACTACTTTAATCAGGTAACATTTATTTCAGGGCTGGATGATGATCGGTCATTGAAAGATATAGTTGACTAGGAAATAAAATCCAATTTGTCAGTTAAACAAACCATATCTGAAATAAGAAGAAATCAGTCTGTATTACTGGATCCCTGAAGTGCTCAGCGGTTTTGATGTGACCCTCCCTTTCAAGATTATATAGTGCTGAATTGCAAAGTATTGCTGGATGCAGTGCTGGTTTGCAGAAAGGATAGTTACCATGCTTATGCACAACTGATTTCTTGGAGTTGTTTGAATGTAAGCCTTTACCTCAATATTGAGATTTATTTCTGTAATTTTAAGCTCTTTTTCTTTAATACTTACAAGCTAGCTACAATTTAAACAGCAATGAAATTAGTTTGAAAAATAAGGGGTTTTTTTATTGACAGATGTGTTTGATAAAGTGCAATAAAATGTGCAGGTAAAACTGCATTAGAAAGATTTTTGTCTTCCATTGCTAGACAACTGGCATGCCACCCATCAACTCAAAAAACTTTTGTATATTTCCTTACTCTAATGGGACATTCAGAGGTCCAGAAGTCTACAGTCTCTAAGGTATGATAAGAATATATTACATTTATAATATTTTCATTTCAGAGGAAAACCATAAACAGAGCAATCAGCCATTTTTTGCCTTTTCCATGAAGTTTGCCTATAAATCTAGGTATACCTAGATTTAGAAGAGTCTGAGTACATCTGTATCCACAGAATTATGAGTGTTACAATATAATTAGAGATGCTGACATCCATTCTGTAGCGTTTGATGCTTTCTTCCCCTCCTGCATTTCTAAATGAATTCTGCTACATCAAGCAAAATTATGGACTTGTGAAAGAATTGCAGGATTAGACAGGATATAAGAAAACCAGACCTGCCCAGCTGAATTCAGCCTTCAGAAATAAACTGAATTCTAGTTAAAATCCAAGTGGTTTATGTTTATTTTAAAGAGCTCTGCAATTAAGGTTTCTTAATCTGGGCTAGTTTTGTATGTATGCTTCTTATATCTCTAATGTGAAAATGCTGTTCATGAAGTGGGTTCACATTTTCACATTTCATGAGTGAAAAAATACTTGAAAACTGAAAATTCAGTTTACCATTGTGGGTCTTTTTCATTCACATAGCTGAATACTAATTCATCCTATGAACCACCATGCGGCTCGCACTGGAACAACCAGAGTTCATTGTTATCAGAGGTCCTTTAAAGGTGTGATCTGTAGAAGTCAGTCAAAATCTCCTGGTGTATAATTTGTTTCATACGTCATATTTGGCACTCTGTTCCCCCTTTATAAATGATGAGGAATGATTATTCATGAGAAATGAACTGCTTTCATCTTATTCGCTAGAGGGGATTTTGTGCAGGGTAAATCTAGATTACAGTATTCCCAGGGATCAGGATTGATGGTAATGTGCTGTCTCCATTGCAATACGAAGAGAAACAGATCTTGTGCCTTTGAGTTGCTCACCAGAAACAAACCTAGCCACTGGGAAAAATGCATACAGGAAATTTCAAATTGCTGTCAGACACTGTAACTTACAAATGCCAAACAAACTGCAGTATGTTATGAAAACAACTATGTGATTACCACACAACTTTGCTAAATTACCAACTTCGGAAAGTACTAGTGCAAAATAGGTAACAGGATAAACCTGTAACTGAAAACCAAATATACTGTAAACTGCATGAAATTGTTGTTAATTAATTTTCTTCAAGTACTTCAGTTAATAGTAACAATACTTTCTGTCACAGCCTCTTTGGTACCTAATCAGTAACATATTGCAGCATATACTGAGAGCAGCAAAGTATTTCACAACTAAGCAAACAAATATGAGGAGGTTGTGTGAAAACTTGTCCCAGAGAAAAACGAATTCTTACAGTAACCAGGAATAAAATGTCCTTTGATTCTTAGTTTCTCATTCCTAAACTCCAGATTTACACTGCTAAACTCAAATTCTAAGACCAACTTTTACTGGTTGTATGTTGTTTTCTACTAAAGGTTTGAGATTCAAAGAGATGTCAAAGGACCCCAAACTCACCTGCAAGCTTACCTGCAGAAATACATCATGTAAAAATCTGCAGTGAAAGAGCATCATTCATGACAAGAAAACAATCTCATATAAACAGAGAAGTCATTCTCCTATATCAACTAAAGTGGGTGTAGCCATAACACAACCAGAAAAGACTATATTGCTCAGTGACTGACTCTGCACTCTGTTTGGAATTGAATGTGCCTATAAGATTAAGAAAATGGAGTACTCTTTTACTTAGTTTACAAATAATTTTCAATGAGTACACCACTGAAACTAGTCATGTCATTTAACAAACGCAGTTTCATTTGACAAAAACAGCTCATCTACATTTGTACGGAAAACCTCTCCCGGTATTGTAATATAAGCACTATGATTTCTAACAATATATTTTGATAAGAAATTACTGAATAAATTTGTTTAGGTAAACAGGATAAGTTATTCCCCAAAAAGTAGTCTGTTGCCAGTATGGGTTGTATTTAAACTAGAAGAGTACCCAAGTGTAGCTATATTATAGTAATTGTACTGGGAAATACGTTCTTCAGTTTGTCCACAGTGATCTAGCTTTAAATTAGCTAATCTGTGTATCAAGTAGCAGTTCAGCCACACCGGAAAAGAGCCCAGCAATGGTGGGCTTTTGTATTTTTTCCAATAGGCTTTGCAGCCTGCATTCGGCTCTGTCTTGTTGAAATGATACCAATAACTGCACACAAGCAAGCCAATTTAAAGGTAGCTTAGATTATTCAGTATCCAGTCACAGGTGAAACTCTTAGATCAGTATGCTAATACCTATCTAGTTTATTGATATTGCTGTGTATTTACTTTCAGTTGTATCATAGCTGTGACCTCGTAGAGTAAGTGAAGGCCCAGACATTCAGAGAGGTAGAAAAGGCTTGTCAGTGTGTCTGGTTCTTACAGAACTCATATTTTTCCCTGAGGAAAAAACCGCACATTTATTCTAATTGAACAATCATAACTGGCTGCCACTTTGAAACATTGCCTTAACATTGGAATTGACAAATAAAAGTGCTTAAGGCGCAGGAACAAAACCTTGAAAAGAGTTCCAGTCACAGCACAGTCCTGTATTTCATAAAAAGTCTTTTTCTAACTTTGAGTAATATAAAACAGTTCAGTTAACTGGATGAAGACATAGATTATGATCCCACTTCTATTTCTTTCTTGCCTTCCCTTTTGCCTGTTTTCCTTCAGGAAGGATTCTCAAGACCAGAGGAAAGCTAGGATTAGAGACTGCAGGCTTTGAAAAACAGGTACAAGAAATTCCAGAGCTGAGAGACATATCTGTACATATGTTTGCTGACTCACAAAATTATTTATGTCCAAGCTTCCTACAGATGGAGCTATAATGCAGTTTTTAAGGGCCTGTTTTCTTTCACAGAAGATGAAGGGATGGTATCTCCACAAGTGGGCTTGTTGTTTAGATGCCTTATGTTTTCTTGCCAATTTGCTTCTGCTCTGTTAGAGCAAGAACTTTCCAGAAAAGGTTAGTTTAAAAGGTACCTCTTCTGCTAAGTTGACTTTTATGCAGAACAGTGGCTTTTGAGTTTGCTGAACTTCATTTTCTTCCCATTTAATACTACTGCATTTATCTTATTACTTCAATCCTTTCTTCAATATGGCAGTTAATACAGAAAGAGAAAAAAACCAAAGAACTCGTTTGAAGAAAACAGTCACAGGCTCAGTGTCATTGCTGTATCATTCTACTGGTTTTGCATGCCATTTGTTATTGTTCCTTTTCTGTTATCTGCTTATGTTGTAGGCTTTTCGGACCAAAACAATTTGTGCCACATGCAGAATAACATGAATTATTCTAAAACCTTTGTTTTAGAAAAAAAGAAAAATGGCTACAATTTTATTTTTCTTTAAATCTCCAGAATGTTAAAGAGACATCTTAAATTGTGTCTTTTAAGACTCTTCCGATACTTTATCCCTAAGTATCCATACTTTCTGATTTTCTCTTGTGTCACTTACCTATCAGACTGCGAGTAAGGAGGTGTCTGGGCTGGCACCATGGACAGAGGCGCCCAGTGAAGTGGCTGGAGCTGTAGACCATATAGTCCTAACAGATCTTACTTACATGTAACTAAAAGATTTAAATTATTTAATTAGGCTAACTAAGTTAGCTGCATTGTTAGATTTTGAGGATGGATAATTCTTACCACAAAACTGGACTAAACCAATAGTTCCTCTTCTATGAAATACCTGTAGATTGAGGGAGTTTCAAGTTGACAACTGGTAGTTGAAAGATGCAGTCATATTCCCTACCACATAATCTGAGAAGAATAGTAAACACCAATCTTGTAGCATGATAGTGGCAGACTTTTCTTTTTGTTAGTGGTCTTTTACCCTCCAAAATGCATTTTCAGCTCCCTGCAATGTTCTCCATTGCTACATCTAATGAACACATACAGTTCTAGATCTAGAAAGCCACAATCCAGACACACTCCCTGTGGCAATTTTTATTTCCCTCTTGAGAAACAGATTTGAGCTGGAAGACATTTACTGTCCCCAAAGGACACTGTAATTCAAAAATAGCTTCTGGAATTTCATCACTGCATTAGCCATTTTCACTGACCTGAAAAAAAGATAAGAAGGAGCGCGTGTGGTGCGTGTGGCCTAAAATTATTGTTGTCATCCATTTAATGTTCTACAGTTTATCACACACTTTTGGCTGCAGAGCCTTTGCTGATACACCAGGACTTCTTAGTCACAGACAGCATTACATCAGCCACACCTGCAAGACCTGTGCAAGTAGGTTCCCAAGACTAGGTAGAGATGAGGTGGTCCCCAACCTTGAAACAAAAGCACTGCAGCATAACACAGTGCCACTCATCAAAGCTTTTTGCATATGAAGGTAGGCTCCTTTTTATTAGTGTTGGCTTCTATGAGATTATATTTTGTTCATCATATGCAAAATACAAGTAAAAAATCTCCTGCCAGGGGCTCTAGGAGTCCATTATGGGCAACTGCTAGTCTTGCCCAAAACCTGAGGACTGAGGCGAGATTCAGGAATGGAGGAGACATTCTTGCTGATCAAGAATATGGGCATGGGGCCTGAACAATAGCAGGAATAATCACTTCTAGCTGAATTTATGATCCACAATGTTGGTAATGTTAGGCTGCATTATGTTTTATGGTAAATGCTTCTGTCTTACTGCAGAAGATGATCTATTTGTGGAAAACTTCAATGCATCTGGCATTCTCCAGACAATGGAAATGCTCCTTTTCCAGCAAGGTAGGCCTCAAAAGAGGCCTCTGTGACTAAAAGTAACAAAAATTCTTTTCAGTGGAACACATATGACCCAACTGGGCATATGAGCCTATTAGTCTTGTGCTCATGGTGCTGAATAAAATAGCACTGGGAAATATTATGGAAAGTGGAAATTATTTTCTGTGGAAAAACAACCCCTTCAAGATATGAATCACAAAAGATCTGAATTTCTGAATCACCAGTGGTCCTTGATTTAGAGATTTAGTTGATAGTTATAGCTTTGTATAATGATGACTTTTAGAAACTTCAGGTGCTGAGGAGACAAAGTCTGTTTCATATATTCTATGCTATATATCATGAGTTAAGGCAGTTCTTCCTTTTGACCACACACTAAAGCTTCAACTTGCTGCCAGCACCAGTAAGCCATCTCTGACAGGTATTATCAAAAGTATAAACCAAAGAAGATTTGATGGTAAAAAAATTATGTACTTGGCTTCTCGAAAGGCAGCTTGTGTTGATAACAGGTCCTTTTCTATGTAAATGATACTAAAGTTTTATCCCCCAGGGACATGCTCCTAATGTAGAACTGACGGCATTCTCAGAAAACAAAAATTGATGCTATCTCCCAGCTCAACTGAAAGCTGCCCAAAAAAGAAGGTTTACAATACAATTGAGATGTTTGCAGAGTTCTTTGTATTTTGTTTAAGGAATACTTTTTTTCTGTGTTATAGTAGTGCCTGAATATGAGGAAGGAAACACTGCTTTTCCTTCTCCTTACTTCCTGAGGCACTGTTACTTATGATTTCAGAGTTATATCTTTCAAGTTCATAAGAAGGCCACCCAACCTTAATTTTGTGAGGGCCAGTCAATCAGGCTTAGTAGAGAGACTGTAAGCCCTGACTTGACGTTGGACTATGTAGTGGACAGTTTATTTCTGAATACATGTAGGAAAAACATTAAAGATTGTAAGGTTTTACAGCAGTTAGAGGCAGGCTATACAAAATGAGGCAATAGAAACAGGGCAATAGAAGAGCTGAAACACGAGGAGCAGGAGTACTTTGTACTCCTTTTCTTGCTTTGGTTGGGGAAAAGGGCTGCAGCCTTCATCAGGATCCTGCCACTGCTGTGGGAAGAGGAAGAAGGATCTGCTGTGCCAAATTCAGCCCCAAGCGTGAATTATTTCCCCCCTTGCTGGCCTCGCTAAAACTTAGCACATCTGTGGTCTCTACAATTTACTGAAGCGTTTGCTGGCACTTTAACTAGAGAGAACTAATATGCTGTCTGTTGTCGTTTATCCAACTTACCAAAGTTTGACTATTACCTGTTGCAATGCTAAGGTTTGGAGTCTTTTGTGGCTCAGCTTGCATTTTGTTCCTTAAACTTTTTTTGGTATAACACGTTAGCTCCATGCATTCCAGTCCTAATACAGAGTGCTTGAAGTTGCTCTGTGCTTTTAGAATATGAGATTAAAAGCAGCCTGAGAAGATCTGATAATTATTAAACATTTGGTGTCAGCATTGTTCAAGTTCTTCATGGCTTTGTCAGGAGCTGAAGCAGACTCTTATCTAAAGTTTATTGGAAGACCTAGGGCCAACTCCTACTGATTTCAGTTAGGTGTGTTTCATTAGAAATCTTATCAGACCCTAGACCCAAACTTTATACATACTGTTAGAATACCTATGGCTATACACATTATAAAGATGTGAATTCAAGTGTTACAGATAAAGATTTGTTTTCAGATTAGAAACTGAAGACACACAGATTATTTCTGCATCAAATAACTCATCTTTCATATTCTGTGCCATATAGCCTCCAGAAGAATCCAGCTAAGCAGCCAAAAGAAATCACTCTACACTTGCTTGATATTTAACACCAAGATCTGGGAAGGCAACCTAAGTGTCGAGTGAGAGGAAGTGGCAACACCCCACTTAGCTAGAGTGCACTGTCCAATCTTATGTCTCTTTTCTGCTTCTCGTCAAGCAAGTTCTCAATTTTGGTTTGAAATGTCTGCTCCTTTTCTTTAATAAACAACTCCCACTTGGAAGGTGGAGTGCTAAAGCACATGCCTAGGCTCAAGAAGAAAGCCTTCCTATCCTCGGTGAGTTAACATGGAGACCATCCAAGTACAGGAAGATAAGGAGAAGAGGCTTGAAAGCAATCCTCCAATGGATCCATGCCACATTATTCTCGTGAAAGATACTAAATGATAAACCAACCATGAAAATGTGTGGAAGGGAAAAGTAGGAGGAAAACCCAAAAGCTTTATCTGGAACGGAAGGTACGTGCAACGGAAGATGTAGAGATCGCTCAGACATGAGTGTTCCTTCAGTCTTAATTTCCTCTTAGTCTGATATAGAAATAAAAGGATCATTTTACTCTTAACCATGTTTTAAACCAAGAAGAAGAAAAAAAGATTAATAATGGCATAATTCAAGCCTGTTTTCTCTTTTTTCTTTCTCTGGATAAAGGTCCTGCCTTTGGTAGAGCCATAATTTCCATTTCAGTGTATGTGTCTGATGTTTGCTGTTCCTGCCTACTTCCTCAGGGAAAACTTGCACATTTAAAATGTTTACTGGTTTCAGACTGTCTCCACAAACTTCAATGTATTTTAGAGCAACAACTGAACACATGCTGTCTGTCTCTGAAATGCAGTCTCTTCTTGTTTGAATATAGGACTGTTGATTCTAGGGAAGAAAAGTGCTTGAATCATTAGGTACATTACTCCTTTTAGGTACATTACTCATTAGGTACATTACTCCTGAGTAACATTCTCTAAGCAATCCTGCTTCAGCAGGGGAGTTGGACTAGATGATCTATATGGTCCCTTCCAACTCTAAAAAAAATTCAGTGAAATTCAGTGAAATTATATCCAGCTGTAGGATAATCCTGTGACACATGGATATGCATATTTTATATTCAAAAGTAGCATTCTTAGACATGGAAAGCATGGAAGGATAAAGCCAGGATCTGCTTCCAAGAGGGATGGATAACTGAGAGGATAGACCTGGGTTATTTTGATGTACTAGTTTTCAGCACCTCTCTTGGGAGCACAGACTAGAAGTGAATGTAAATTTCTCCTGAGAAATCCATTCAGTACACTGCATGAATATCAGATCACAGAAAGCAAAAGGCTTCATATACGTGTCTTTCCTTAACTAAGTTTGTAAGTTCCTTGCTATAACCAAGTATATGGGTAAAGAAGTCTATATGGTATCCATCTAATCAAATTGAATAAAATATTTAGTATGTATGAGATAATTTGATACTCTTGACTGGATTTTGGTCAGAAGCAGCCATGCCAACTCTTGCAAACAAAAATATAAAAAGTTAATAAATTCTTCAATTATTATTATGGTCATAATGTACTGTTTTAGTCATATTTGAAAAGTGGAGTCTGTAATGGCACAGTATTTCCAGCATATAGGCAGGATGTTGTAAATACGAATTGCAGTAGGGCATTGCATTCCAAGTATTGGTGAGGAGCTGTTTTGATTTGTACAAAATCATTCTTTGGCTAAGAATACCCCAAGCACTTCAGTTTGGTTTTATTTTTTATTTTTTTTTCTATTTAGATTCACAACATGTTTGAAAAGAAGCTGTTCTGTTACTGAGTAACTATGATATATTATGATCCACAATTACTTCACATATAGGAAGCAGCCAGCCAACACTGGAGGGCCAGTACTTAAACCTCTGGCTTTGTTCTTTTATTTTAAAGATGCATGTGTCATGTGGAAGTAGCTGGCAAAACGTTTAATAGTAATGTTCATGGCTTCTCAGTACTTGTTCTTACAATCGCAATGCTTCCTGCTAATGTACCTGTCATTACAGAGTTGTCCACCAATAGGAAAAAGCATATGAGGCATTCAATTGCATTTAAGAATCAACAGTGACATAATCCTGTGATCTGCAGTGGAGCTGGCAGAGCCAATATGTAGTAATTCTTTCAGTAAGCAGCAAAATAAACAAACAAAAAGTTATACACAATGGAGGTTACAGTGGAGATACTTTTTTTTGCCACATGCATAGTAAGTTGGATATGGAATGTGCTGACAGCCTGAAGCACTGTTTTACGTAATAAACATAGATAGTAAAAATTGATCTGTTAGAGCAAAGCACATTGGTGTCTACAAATGCCAGTATAGGTGGATCGTGCTGTACTTTATAGAGCTGTTGCTATGTATGGAGTTTTATGCTGCCAGAGTTTTTGCACAGAGTTGGACCTTCCCAGACCACCTTTATGTGTTAGTTCTAATTTATGCTATGATTGGAACAGCAAGCAACAATCACAATGTCAGAAAATCTTATCAGATCATATTGCCTTTGTACACCTACTCTGTGACCCCATACTCTTACTTGTTAGAGCTTTCCCATCAGTCTCAGCTAACACCAGGATCAAAGCTATTTGGTCTAATTACTGCCACCTGTCTTTGTAATTTCCTTGGCACAATGAAGTATTTGGAATGCTTATTCCTCCATCCCTTCTTGCATGTTCTCCCAGTATGTTTGTATATATGTTATAAATTCAATCTATACACTTTAAGATGCTTCTTGAAATGATTTGCTTCAAAATCTCTGTTGTGAACCATGCATAGTGGATCATTTTTACCTCTCGTAGAAACATCTTTTTCTTTTAGAAAAAAGACATCCCATCTTAATTTTTCTTGAATTAGGCATTCCAAGGTTCAGACGACTCTAGTGGATTTATCACCATTATGTAAGAGGTACATGGCGAGCCCCAGGAGGTCTTAATTAGCTCTGGAGTGTCTGAGACCAACATTAAGCTTCTTGGAGGAATCAAAAGGAAAAGCCTAGCACTGTTTGTTGGTTTTGGTTTTTTTCTTTAAGAATGGGAAGAAGACAGGTTTTTTAATCTGCTACTGTGTGAGTAAAAGCACTGGCTGAGTGCGAGGACCTAAGGAAGATTGCTCCCTGTGGAAAGGTAAAGCTTGGTAGGTGGTGATTACTTATTTAGCAGCAAAAAAACAAGTTAGACTTGCCTGAATCTGGGCAGGACAGAAGCATTTGTAGAGTCTAGCAGTAGTGATGAGTCTAATAAAAGTCTGGGCCCAAAAGTGGTAGAAGAGTTTGGGCTTTTGTGCTTATTTTGGACTTATTTTTTGGGAGTATCCAAAAAGGGATGGAGTTTTCTATAACCCTGTAAGAGAGCTGCTCTGGAAGACAGATGTGTAAGCTGAAATATCAAGATGGAAAAAAGTACTCAGTGACCTGCCAAGAGTGAGCATTTGTGCCACTCTTCAGTGTCATTTTAGAGTGCTGTGCATACCCATCTCAGCTGCATGTGAGCGACAAAAGGATCATTGATGATTTCTTCTTTCTTTTCACTACATGGAACAGATAAACACAGATAACATCTAAACCCTTGGATACAAAAATATGCCATGAAACATTTGTCTGTGCTGTATATGCTGTGCAAACATCTATATGCTTAACTGAACTGTCCCAAATTCATTATTCTTTAAAAACTATATATTATTGTTACATAGATCATCCGACAAATGGGAAAAATAGTCTTCTATGACTATTCACACTAACATCTTTCCAACCTATTACAAACCATACACTAGGAAATAAAAAGATTGCTTTTCAAAATTCTGCAGAAGTAAAATTCGCCATTGTTAACTGAATATACAGTAGAAATATTTATGCTTTATATTGACCAAGAATTGTGACTTGTTCTGTGTTTTCAAGTTTCATTTTTGAAAGTGTTTACTCACTGTTAAGCCTAGTCTCTCAGTATTATTCCTAGTGCTTAATACTGTAATAGATTGTCAACAGTCCCCATCCTCGTGTCAGATCTCCTACTACTTTTAGTAGGAAACTGGTGTGAATTCTGTTTTCAGCTACATTGACAAATAATGTTACTGGATTGAATTTACCACCATTGTCTTTCTTCTGTCATTCTCAAACTATGTTGTCACATAAAATCCAAAAGGCATTAGAGAGGTGTTATTAGCGGTGGTGCAGTTTCCCTGGGGTGGGGGAGTGGACAATTGACACTAATCACTAACAACTGCCCAGTGCTCCAGGCAGGGTATAGTGCCTAAAAATCCCTTACCTCTCCACAGCATGAGAACTGAGGTTTCAGGAGAAAAGACCATTTGAAGCAACGCTCTATTTTGAAAAAATTTCAGGTGTTGCTCTGTCAGAGAGAGAACTGCAATTTGGTTCAGTTGACATACAAAAATGGCAGGCAAGTCAAGTAGAGTGGCAGAGTTGTACTTGAAAGTAAATCCAAAAGTATATCTAAAAAATGTAAATGCATGAGTAATGACATCTAAAAATAAGATACGCACTGGGTGGTAATTCAGACCTCCAGCATGATGTCTTATGATTATTTTTACTGTTTACACAAAAATTAGTTGGCCATCCTGAACAAGTTTCAATATTGTTGGAAACATAAACATTTCCTAAGGAAAAATGGAAAAGATCTGTGCTACAAAAATGCTAAAAATTTGTAAGAAGCAGAGCTTACTATGTACTTTATATAAAACCTACTGTGTTATTTAAACAGTAATGAAGATACAAATTATATGCTTTCCTTAACTAGAATTAAAGTTGTATGTCCTTTTTCTGTTACTCGTATTTACTTTGTTTACTGAGTGGATCTGAAAGGCAGAAGAAAGGAATGCAGTAACGTTCACCCATAATGACCCTGCATTCATGAAGTATGTGATTTTAAAAGCTGAACCTTTATTTGTAAGAGGTGTGGTCTAGATTTTTGACAGGGAGAGGATAAAACACATTCTATTTTGTTTCTCTGCTCAGTGTTGATAAGATGGTAGTGAAATAAATATTAATGTAAGTCCATTGGAGAAAACACAAACTGTGTAGTACTGTCAGGGAATTCTGTAAATAATAAGGTTCTCAACTCCCTACAAATTCCTGAGAAGGTAATAGGAGTAACATGAAAGGAGACTAAATTATTGTCCAAGATTCAAGTCATTCCACTAGATACTGATCTAAATATACATTAACACTCACATGAGGCACTGAGACCCTCTTTTTCATATCAACAAAGCATTCTTAATCCTAAATTAAATTCCCATCAAAAAATGATCAAGGACCATCTCTCAGAAAAGAGCATTGTAACTTCATTCAGTTTATCTGTCGCCAAAGGGAGGCAATTATACTGATCAACATTAGCGCTGTGAAATTAAATCATTACCAGATAAAGTTTTTTTTTGGTGTCCTAAAGTGTTCTGAAGTCATTTTACATGAGATATTATTGCTCTATTAAAATAGTCATCTTCAGTTTATACAACCAAAATTTTAACCTGGAAATCAATACTCACCATGAAAGGGTTTCACACTTTTCCTCTACTTGACACATTTTCCCCTGTTGCTGCTGATGAAGAACTTACCATTGATGACAGTTCAAATTGCAAGGATTTAAATTAAATCTGACATTGCTTTCTGCTGTGTGGGAGCTTTTTGTATCACAGACAATGTAAAGGTCACAGTAGGCTTTCTTTATTAACAAAATAACTCCTTTTTGTGTTAAACATTGACCACAGTCTCCAAAAAGAGGAAGTCAAGGCTAGGCTTAATTCCATACAAAAGAAAACTTTAGACATATTTAACAATCCCTAACGCTGAATATCTAATTTCTGTGATTCTATTTTGTAAAGATTTTTCACACTATGGAGTCTGATGGGGCTAGAATTATTTCATCAAATACTGAAGACATCATGAAAATGTTCAAGCTTTAAGTGAGAAATATGAAACTTCGTAAGGCCTGAATAAATATTACAGGATGGGGCCCTATCTATAACAGATAGATTTTTTTAATCACCTAATTTTTCCATGGTACAAAACAGAAGTGGAAAAATGGAATCTGTAGTAAGCACCATGGAAACATAAAAGAAAATTATTCAAGAAATGCGAGAATTTTCGCAGAAGGAATGTTTGAGACCATTCCAACTCCAGGTTTAATTGCAGTCTCACCTTTATGTCCACCTTTTCATTAAGAACTTCTCTTTCTTGTCCTCATGTATGCAAATATTTAGGATTAAAAGAATAAGTGCATGTGATCTTATATTTGTGGCATGAAGTCTTGTTCATAATGCTGAGGAATTTTCTTCTCCCCACCTTATGATGTAGGGGGAAGCTCCAACTGCAGACTGCTGGTTCAGTATAAATAATACCAGTATAGAGTCCTAGGTACTCTCAGCTGCTGAAGGAGCGAATAGCGTTATCCAGAAGAGGGCATGCCTGGGATCTTTCACAAAGGTGTTGACTTGGAGCCTACTGCCAGCAGAGCTCTCACAAAATGACAAATACCCCTCCACAGTGATGAATTGCCCCCTCTGGCATAGGAGGGTTGGGTGATGTTAGGATGTGCAAATTACATCTCCCTGTGGCAGCTTGTCTAACTCTGAACCTTTAATTGTAATTAAGTGGTGAATACATTCCCTTCATTTTTGTTTTGTTTTGGTGAATTCAGTTCTGATAAAGGTGACAGATTAATTGCACTGGGGAATGAAGTTATTGAAGCTGTTTGAGAAATGGTTCAAGAAGTATTTAATTAACCTTTTTTTCCCCTTGAACTAGCTAAAAATTGTTTCAACTCAGTCTAAAAATCACAGGTTATGATAGCAAGAGGGTCTTTTCCTTCTACCTGCATCCAGATATCCATACCACACCTTGAAATGCTATTTCTGTAGTACAGCTGGGCACAAACCATGTGGTTTTGTCTGTGCTTTATAGCACAGGCATCTCAAAAATATTTCAGAGTGGCCAAACAGATGTTCACATGGAAATCTCTCCTCCTGATGATTCACAGGATTTTCTTGCTCTTTGATAAAAGAGGTAAAAATTTCAAAATATTTACAAAAGCAAATTGAAATGAATGGAGAATATATATCCATATTTGCGGGGCTTTACTTGAACAAATAGTTGTGAGTGGTATGTGGCAGAAAACTTCTCTCTGCAGTCACTGGTAGTTTAAGTTGCTTTCCCTGAAGGCCTGAGGGGAGTCTTAGCAAGGATCTCATGGCTTCCCCCAGGGCCCTCTCTGGAACAAGAAGATGGTATGTAGGAGGGTGTTGCTTCCCTTTTCTCACCTGTCCCAGAAGAGGTGCCATCCCCCTCTGGTCCAAGTAAAGAGGGGACATTGGGGATCATTAAAAGAAGCTGCTATATCCTAATCACTAGACTTTATCTTCTTATTGTATCTTTTGGGAGCATCTACTGCATAAAGTAAGCAGAGGAGGACAGTAAGGCCATGTAAGTGGATAAATTGTGATTTAGAAATGGTTGTGGAGTGTATTCTGGTCTTCTAGTATGACTCCACAGAGACTGCTTTTCATATCAGAACACTTTAACGAGGAGAAAGATATTAGGATAAACAGGGGAACATCTAGCAAATTGTACTACAGCCAGTAAATAAAGTTATAATGGTTTATATGTGTCCATTTTATTCCATGCAGATAATGTGAAGAGGCAGCTTTGTGCAATGCAGTGGGGTTCTTTGTCACACAAAGTAATTGTTGCTACTTAGTTAATGTTTTGTATAATACAGAATTCTGGTTCAGCATATGAAGTTTAGGTAAGTGACAAAGGATCAAATCTTTTATGACCAATGTGTTTTTTCCATCTTATCAACTCCATTTCTTTTTTTTTTAAAGCAAGTTGTTTTTATTGGATTATGAGTAGCAAATTCCTACAATTTTATAGGCATGTGACATTGTTGTCATTTCTTTTAGCAAAGGAAATGGTGCATCTGTTAGTAAAAAGACCAAAAGAATTCTCCCATGAGTCACCAGAAAGCATTTGCCAAAACTAATTAAACTAATGCCAAATATGACAAGTAAGTTTAAGACCTGTAACAATTTACAGTACACAGACTCTACAGGAAAGGGGTAGAATATGACGATGAGGGTAGTGGGAGATCAGGGTGTGGATGCAAAGTATAATTTCACAGAAGAGGTAAAGCTCCCTTGTCTGATTTTTTTTCTCAATAATTCATCTACCTATGTTGAGCTAGCCCAGCAACCATTTTCAGAGCCTTTGTTTTCCATTTTTATTCACTTGCCCTTTAATTGCAGTTAACAGGAAGACTGTCCTTTCTATCTGAAATCACATTTTGTATTGTATTTCTCCAGGTATGAAATTTTAATTATTATTCTAAGAAGAGAACTGTTTTAAAACAAAATTGAAGTTATCCTTGTATGTAACATTTAATAGGAGTTTCACTACATTTCATGGGACTACCATGAGAATTTGCTAAAAAGATGTTTTGATCTTGATTTTCGTAAGGAAATTCAGAATGAAATACAGAGTTCTTTTCAGTATTAAGCTAAAGAATACACCAAGAACAGCAACGTACGTTTCCATAATAAAGACTGCAGAACTATTTTTTTCCCATTATGCCTGCAAAACTGAAGTATTAGAGGCCCATGGTCTAATTTTAGCTTCAGAAGATCATCTAACAATGCATGAAGAAAGCTGAAATATCCATGATAATAAACCTGATCTCTACAAGCAGTAGTATATAACTTAAGAAAATTACTCTGTTTGAACTTAATAAGTAGTCTACTTATTGTATGCTTACTGTTTCTGAAATGTGAAATTTTTTTCCATTTGTATAGCAACTAAAAATACATCTTTAAAAATAAAATCTGTGGAAAAAAGCACACAGAAAAACTGCATGGCAACAACAGGAAAATATGAGACACATTCAGATTTTACTCTATATTTGTGCTGCATGTTGCTAATGGAAATAGTCTGCTACAGTTGGATATTCACCCTAAATAGTTTACTGCAGAAAAAATTGTATGGTTGCTAGTGCATGTACAGGAGTAGCCAAATTTGACCCTGTATGTCCTACCATTCCCCAGACTTCTTCCACATGTGTTTTTTTTTAATACTTTAACATACATGTATACCTGAAATTTAACCCAAACGCTGCAGTGTTGCTAATATTATGAAATACAACTATTAAAATGCAGCTATAGAAGTATTGTAGAATTATTTCATCTAGATGAGCCATTAGTTATATTTTCTATTCGTAAAAGCGTTATTGTATGGTTGCAATTTTTGGATTATGATGCCTTGTGGAAGTAATGAAGGACAGAAAAAGAGATTGGTTATCTAAAGACAAGACCAAGGCCCTGACAACACCTGATTTTTAGTTGACAAAAGACCCTCCAACAACTCTAGCTTGCATCGTCTGCCACCCCCAGTCTTGTATAAAAATAGCATGGAGAACTGAGCCCCTGTTTGTATCTTACCTTGCATTTGTCTCCAGTGTCTGCCAAACTTCGTGCTGCCAGTGCTATGAGCTCTTTCCTTTATCACTTTTCTGTGACAAACGTCTTTCTTTTTTTATTCAGACTTACCCCACCAGGCTAGCAGTAAGCATTAGAAGTCCCTTTACTAATAAATATTCTACTCCTTTCTTGCCTTATTCTGTTGATACTTTGGTGATCTATCACTCTCCATCTTTGTTTCAGAATACCTTTATGTCTTCAGCCTTCCTGTTCATGTTCATGTATCTGCTAAATTAACTTGAGCAATTCCAAACAATTATTATGTACTAGTTTCTTCCCTCTTTCCAACTTAATTTAAAACCAGTGTTGCAGGTCTTTCTTGTTTCAGGTCTGGGAGTTTGTACTTTTTACTCAAATGAGGATTTTGTAATATGCAAAAAAATTATTTTCAGACAAAAATTTCCAAGCTCTCATCACCTGAGCTGTTGATCAGCCTTCAACACTAATCATGATAAATTTCTGGTGCAAGGTAGTTGGCAATTTCAAGTGTCTCTCTAGCACCCTGAAAAAATTCTGTTTTCCGTGATGGCATAACTTCTCACCCTGCTGCAGCTCTGTCCTGCACACAGATTTCCTGTTTATAAAGTGAACATCTTCTGATAATTTAGGATATTTAGTGTTCTTAAATTAATATCTAATCTCATTATGTGGGAGGAAGTATGTCATACTACTTTCATTAACTAAATTGAAACATCTGTGGCTCAAATCTCCCTGGCATGGCCTCAGTGATCAAGATCTCAATCTTTTTGGTGGATCATGATTATATTTCTCTGATAGGAACTCCTGGTCCTAATACCTCCTGTTTGGATTACTATGGTCATCTTACCAGGACTAAATTATGACATTCATTTAAAATGCATAGCTAGCTCAAAAATATAAAGTCTTTTCAATTACATGGAAACTGCTTAGAAACCTACAGTAATACTGCTGTAGACATAACTATTCACATTGAGTTTACTGTATGGAGCTTAGAAATTCTGTAATGTCTGAGCATTGGTTTCTGAAATTGTTCCTTTTGCTAACCCCATAACTTGATGATGCACTTATTCTTCATCCTTTTATTCCCAAAGGTATTCCAACCTGATTTTTAGAACGTGGGATACAGATCATGTGTTCCCTCAATTTCTGCTGAGAGGTGCAATAAATGAGTTTGTTTTTTCTAGCAACGGGAGTCCTGTCTTAAGGAAAAAATAATCCTGCGTACTTGATTTTATTTTTTAAATAAGAAAAACTATACGGAAAGAAAACATGAGAGATAAATACAAATTTTAAAGCCGCAGTATGAACTGTCCATCCAGTTGCAAAATTACTATTTTTTGGTCAAGATAAAAACCTATCATAGTAAGGGGTAGAAAATTATTTAAATAAGCAAATGCAATATTTCTTGCGGAAATAAAATAATTTATCCTCTAAATGGAGGCTGAGAATAAATTTTACTCTTCACTGACATAGACAACTTTTGGTTTATGTTTTTCTTATAAATAGAAGAGGCCTACAAGATTTCATTAGAACTCTGTGTAAGAGGTAGGTGGCAGAATAACTTCAGAAGACTTATCAATCATGCCACATTTATAGCTTGTACAAAGTAAAAAGTCATGGCAGTTAGGCGAAGTCCCCAGTGACTGGAAAAAGGAAAACTTCATACCCATTTTTATAAAGAGTAAAAAGGAGGACCCTGGCAACTGTCTACCAGTCACCCCTTACCTCTGTACCCAGTAAGATAATGGAGCAGATCCTCCTGGAAGCTATGTCAAGCATATCGATGACAGGGAGGTGATTAGAGACAGGCAATGTGGCTTCACAAAGGGAAAATCATGCCTGACTGATCTGTTCTAAGATGGAGTGACTTCATTGTGGGACGGGGAAGAGCAAAGGATGAGTATGTAACCTATGTTGACTTCAGTAAGGTGTTTGACACTGTCCAACACAATATCCTTGTTGTTAAATCAGAGAGATACAGGCTTGATGGATGGACTATTTGATGACTAAGGAATTGGCTAGCCACATCCAAAGACTTGCAGTTAGTGGCTCAATGTCCAAATGAAGATCAGGAACAAGTGGTGTTCCACAGGGGTCTGTATTGGGGCCAGCACTGCTCAATATCTTTATTAATAACTTAGCAGTGGGACTGAGTGCACCATTGACAAGTTGTTGGAGGACACCAACAGTGTTAGTGCAACGTTGGTGCAGACTAACTGAACCAACCAGTGCTGCAGTTGATACACTTGACAGAAGGGATGCCATCCAGAGGGACCTTGATAGGCTTGAGGGATGGAACAATGTGAACTTCATGAAGTTCAACAAGCCCAAGTGCATGATCCTGCATCTGGGTTGTGAAAACATCTAGTATTGATACAGACTGGAAAATGAATTAATTAAGAGCAGCCCTGCAGAGAAGGACTTAGGGATACTGGTAGATGAAAAATTACATGTGAGCTGACAATGCGTGCTTGCAGTACAACTGTATCCAGGGCTGTATTAAAAGTAGCATGTCCAGCAGGTCGAGGAAGGTGATTCTCCCCAGCTGCTCTGCTCTGGTGAGACCCTATCTCGTGTACTGCAGCCAGTACCAGGGTCTCCAGTTCTGGATTCCGCAGCACAAGGAAAACATTAGACTTGTTAGAATGGGTCCAGAACAGCACCATGAAAATGGTCAGAAGACTGGAACAGCTCTCCTATGAAGAAAGGCTGACAGAGCTGGGATTGTTCAGCTTGGAGAAGAAAAGGCTTTGTGGAGACCTTGTTGCTGCTTTTCAATACATAAAATGGTCTTATAAGAAAGGTGGAGAGAGACTTTTTCCAGGGCTTGTAGTGACAGGACAAGGCGCAATGGTTTTAAACTGAAAGAAGGTAGATTTAGATTAGATATAAGGAAGATATTCTTCACTGTGAGGGTGGTAAGAAACTGGAAGAGTTTGCCCAGAAAAGCTGTGGATGCCCCATCCCTGGAGGTGTTCAAGGCCAGGTTGGACAGGACTTTGAGCAATCTGATCTGGTGAAAGATGTCCCTGCCCATGGCAGGGGAGGTGGACTAGGTGATCTTTGAAGATCCCTCCAACCCAAACCATTCTGTGTTTTTATGATTCTAAATGAACTATAGCGTAAGATAGCAAGCAGTTTTACATGTTAAGGCCCCAGTTAAGAAATTAATGCCTTGCTACTAATTTTACACAATATTAGACAGCAATTGATTGGTAATCCAAAAATTTGAGTAGTATTTGATATATGATGGCATTTAGGAGCAAGATTTTTATGGGGAGGAAAACAGTACCTTGTAGGAATGAAGGACAGTCTGGATGGTTCTATAAATATATGAAAAGTCTTTTAAAGAGTTGTCCTGATTCCAGCAGGGGTAGGGTTAATTTTCCCCAGGATCTGGCTGGGACACGGGTATTCCATACCATGTGAAGCCATGCTGGTGGAGGGGGTGGGAATTTCCCACTTGGGATCAGGCTGGGGCTTCCTGGTCTGGTGACTGGTGGTATCATAATTGTCTTTGTACATTCCTCTATCAGTGTTACTGGTTTTGTTTTCCTGTTCCCGTTGCTATTCTGTTAAAACACCTTTGCCTCGACCCGCGAGTTTTGCCTTGGCAGAAACATAATCCTCTCAACACAACAAGGGTAAAGGAAGGACTCAATATATAATTAGGATTAAAGTCAGAGGAAAAACAAGTATTTCCGTTGAAGAGTGAGATGATTTTATTTGTAATTCTTTATTAGTCATAAATTAAGATGTACTGATTATATCTAGATAAAGCTGTTTATAGGGTTTATGTATGTTAATACTTCAATTATATACTACTTGTTACAAAACACAAACACATGTGGGTGAAGCCTAGCCTGTTATACCTGTAAAATCAGAGGATGTCCACTGACTTCAATATTGTTTTTTGTACTGTATCTTACAACTAAAAGTAGGATTTGGCTCAATGTATTTTTCAAAGAAAAAAAAATTAAAATAATGACATCTGTGTTAGAAGCCATATAAGTTCGTGAATCATCCCTTTCTCTTTCTTCCAAATGGAAACCTAATAAATAAAATGCAATAAAAATCTGTAGAATAAAAAAAAAAAGTTACATTATGATAAAAAGTAGAGGCTATTTTCTTACTATCAGCTTCCAAAAAAATCTCCAAACAGCATGTTAAAGTGAATTAAATCTCCAATGAATGCTTTTCTTTGTCATAACAAGAAAAAAAAAAACTAAAGCACATACCAACTTTCAAAATAAGGTTATGATTTAGCAGAACAAAACCAATGCTTTTAGTATTGTATTCGTTTATTTGCTTTGGCACTACTGTAATTTTTTGACTTTGCCTCAAACGCTCAGTTTTGCCCATCTATATTTCTTGCTAGTTTAGTTGGGTTTATATAATACAAAATCTCTTGAAAACAGGCTTTGAATAAAGTTGAATAATAAACATAACTGCCTGTAACTGTCTGTCAAGAACAGGCTATCAGACAGACACTAATCTGATCTATTTGCACTCTAGCATTATGCATAAAGAAATCCAGAAATACAGAAGTGTAGGGCTTTTTTTTTGCTCCAGCAATTCTGTTTTCTCTATTTCAGCTCCATTTTAAGATCTGAAGTCCTCTATTACGAAACAAACAACATTCAAAAGACATAGAAAAGGTGTAAGACTTCTACGACTGTGGTATTACTGTGTCCTGAAGAGAGAGGTTGAATTCTACATCTTGTTCCATAAAGATTTTTTTAATTCACCAAATGAAAAGACTGGAGTTCATGAGCACCTTATAAATAGACTCTTTTGACTGGATAAGCTGAAGTTCTCCTTTAACGTTTTTTCAGTTATGCTTAAGTGTTAAAGCTGTTATGCTTTCTTTGGCAGGGGTATAAAGTGGTGTAGATTCATAAATGGAAAAGAGATTCTTACTGGAGTTTTCTTTGCAGTAGCGTGGGATCACAGAAATCAGCTATTCATCTAACGCCCTTGTTAAATTCTGCAGTACATCATGCTGAATCATCCTGACAAATCTCTGAAATCCTTAAATTTGACCTTGTCTTTGTTGCTATGATTATGGAGAGAGAATCTTTTATACTGCAGGAGACATCCAGGCTCCCCACTTCGCCCCAGGAAAAGCAAGTTCAAAGTACAGTCGTGTAGGCTGTGTCACCAGCTAGAGAGAAGCAGCAAAAGCCACACCCACGCTCTTTTAAAAGCTTCCACCCTCCTCTTCCCCCGCCCCCCCCCCCCGAATTTTTTTGTTTTTAACAATAGTCAAACAAAAATCTCAATTGAAAACAGAAGTCAGAAGCCTCCCTGCTTTCACCAGCCAGAGCAGGGAAGGGAAGAAAAGACACCCATTCCTCACAGCTCCCCACCTCCTTTTTCTGATACAAGCACAGATAAAGAAGAGCCAGATTGTAATCTTTTTCATGCAACTTTTTTTTTTTTTTTTGACATGATGCAAGTTGGTAAGCGATTGCATAATTAGAAGAAGGTCTAGCGGTCCAGAAACCACTAGTTCAGAAGAAACAGAAATGGGGAACACCTAGACTTGATTGGTTTGTGAGGAGTGAGCAGTGGTAGGGGTTAGTGAGTTGTTTACTCAGGGCATATTTCGTGTTCTCCCTCATTTGGTAGCACATTTTTGAGGTAGCCCCTTGTGAGAGGTTTGAAACTCTACCAGTATACCTGGGCCTAAACAGTGCACTACAAGTGCAGGTCTGTGTTTAAAGGAAGAAAAACCTAACTCATTCCAAAGAAACTGTAGTCATCAGGCACAAGGAATTTCCCACCAGAGGTGGAAAAGGGGGTTGGATCATGAAAGCCATGGGAAAATGCAGACATATTCTGGAAGTCCAGGAAGAGAATAAGTGAAAGCACGTAAAACACTCAGAACAGAGGAAGCATGAGGGTTATACTGAAAGGTACTGGTGTTTCTAAATCTAAATATTTTGCACAGTAACCTGGCCATATGTTGCTATAAAGTACCTTGTTAATGTGCTGTTATGTTAGTGTTAGAATTTGCCAAGAGAATCTGTCTCTATGTTTCCTTACTTAGGAATCCAATAGGGTATGTTTTCCAAGTGCCTTATTTTAGCAATGTAGTTGCAAAGACTTATCTGATACTGGAAATGTGGCACCTGAAAATATTTTTCACTACTAGTGCAAGCTCAGACCAGCATCATATAAAACATTCAGTAAGCACTTTCAGGAGAAGAAGATACTACTACTTCAGATACTTACTGCAATCCCTAATCACTTGTCTCTGTTCATCTACCTGTAAACTTGAGGAGCAGTGTACATACAGAGAAAAGAATACAGGAGAGCAAAGGCAGAACCAAGATGTGCCAGAGAGCTAGGGCTATTCAAGCAGAAGAGAATGCCAAAGATTTTGAGTTAAGATTTTTTAATGCAACAAGCTTCTTTAAATTCCATTGTGCTGAAGAAATATTGAAATAAGGCTGAATAATTTTACATCAACTTTTAATTTCACTTTGCCTGTAAGTTGCAACGTGATGGATGTAAACAGAATCACAGAATCACAGAATCATCATGGTTGGAAAGGACCTCTGAAATCACCGAGTCCAACCATACACACACACAAAAAAACCCCTTACAATCTCAGCCACTAGAACATTCCCTGAAGTGCCGTGTCTAGATGTTTCTTAAATACCTCCAGGGGTGGTGACTCCACTACCTCCCTGGGCAGGCTGTTCCAGTGCCTGACCACTTTCTCAGTAAAGTAATTCTTCCTAATATCTAATCTAAACCTCCCCTGCCGCAACTTCAGACCATTTCCTCTGGTCCTGTCATTATTCCCTTGGGAGAAGAGGCCAACACCCACCTCTCTACAACCTCCTTTCAGGTAGTTGCAGAGGGCAATGAGGTCCCCCCTCAGCCTCCACTTCTCAAAACTAAACATACCCAGTTCCCTCAGCCTCTCCTCATAGGACTTGTTCTCCAGACCCCTCACCAGCTTGGTGGCCCTCCTCTGAACACACTCCAGCAGCTCAGTGTCCCTCCTGTAGTGAGGGGCCCAGAACTGAACACAGGACTCGAGGTGAGGCCTCACCAGTGCAGAGGCACCATCACTGCCCTACTCCTGCTGGCCATGCTATTCCTGATACAAGCCAGGATGCTGTTGGCCTTCGTGGCCACCTGGGCACACTGCTGGCTCATGTTAAGCCGGCTGTCCACCAACACCCCCAGATCCTTTTCTGCTGGGCAGCTCTCCAGCCACTCTGCCCCAAGCCTGTAGCGCTGCATGGGGTTGTTGTGACCGAAATGCAGGACCCAGCACTTGGCTTTATTGAACCTCATCCCATTGGCCTTGGCCCATCAATCCAACCTGTCCAGGTCCCTCTGTAGAGCCTTACAACCCTCAAGCAGATCAACACTCCCACCTAGTTTTGTGTAGTTTGCAAATTTACTGAGGGTGCACTCAATCCCCTCATCCAAATCATCAATAAAGATATTAAACAAGAAAGGCCCCAAAACTGAGCCCTGAGGAACACCACTGGTGACTGGCCGCTAACAAGATTTCACCCCATTAATCACAACTCTCTGGGCACGGCCATCCAGCCAGTTTTTTACCCAGTGAAGAGTACTTGTACATCTATGCCATGATTCACCAGCTTCTCCAGGAGAATTCTGTGGGGGACGGTGTCAACTGAAAATAAAACTTTGTTTATACTAGTTCACAGCTTTCATTAAATGTTTAGTAGGAAGTCTTCTATAATCTTCAGTGTACAAAAAAATTGCCTTTCTGTTTTTTGATGGTGTTTGTGAAGGCAAATCTAATTTTGGCATCCTGAGATATTCTGTACCCTTATGTTTAATTGTGCTGTCTGAGTATATTACATTAACTCCCCTAAGAGGTAGCATGCAGTAGTTCAAATCCTAAACTTCAACCCAGAAACTAGAAGAAATACAGAAATATTTTGAGACAGTTTCAAAAGCAAAATATAAAGTCTGTACAGAAGGTATTGGTGAAAATACACTATGTTATGAGCCCGCAGACCTGGAAGTTGACCTGGCATTCTGGAGAGGGATGGGACTATGTAGACTAATTTGAAAATTTGCCTTCTATGGAAGAGCAAATCAACCATCCTGTTTCTAGCCCAACACATCTTTTGTTGGTGTTTTGCACCTCAGATTTTACATACAAGCACCCTGGGAAAGCAAATCTTTGAAAATCAAAGGAGGGTAATTTTGAAGGACGAAAAATCCAGGATTTATTCCCATAACATTGAGCGTGCAGAAATGCAACAAAGCTCAAAGCAGAGATCACCAATTAAGATTAAAGAGGGTAATGACAGGCATTTGACATCACAGCCAGTGTCAAATGTATCAGGAAGCCTGCTTCCCATGAAACAGCAATGCCAAGACAACTGATGACAAAAATTATTTTTCTCCTCAAATGATGATGTTGTGAAGTGTTGACCTGAATTGGGACGTTCCTCTTTGTTCTGCACTGGGACGGAAACATTGAAAATGTATTTACAACTGAACTGCAGCTCATTATACAGTGACCTCATACAGAGACCTTTTGTTTAGCAGCAGAGACAAAGTGAGCATGCCAGCCAGGGAGTATAACTGCCTGCTTCTTCTGTGTGTGTATGAAAGGCTATTGAGGCTCCTTTGGCTACAGCTGAGATACAGTCACAGCGGAAACTGGGTGGAATGTCATCGATGTGAGTGCATATCCCACACAGGAGTCTGCTGGGCTCAGACACACTACTCTCAATTTATTCCTGAGGTCATGCTAACATAAAACCACTCATGAAACACTTATTTCGAAATGCTGGTTCTGTCTTGTCCTCTCTCCCCTCTTCCCTTTTCTTATCCCAGTTTTTTGGCACTGGCTAATGGGAAGCATGGGGAAGAAGAACTGCAGTGAGTACTGTACCTGGCTTGTATTCACAAACACAGGAACACTTCTAAAAGATCAGTTCTTTTCAATGTCTTACTGCGTATCAGATAGTGGACCTTCCTTCTGTTCTTCCACAATGGGACAATTTGGGAGAGGACAATTTCTTATTACCAGATGCTGTATGCATGACTTACATTTTTGTACTGTTGCGCCCCATGGCTCCTGTCCTCAAACTTGCCCCATTCTTATGTGATACTCTGGTTCTCCTCTGGATGGTTGGCACTACCCATCTGGGGCTACAGCAAATGCTTTTACCTTTCCACCTATTAGTGATCTTGTAATATTTTTTTAAAAATATTGAAATTATTCTTGGAATGGATTTCCAGAAATAATTTTGTTGCACTATGTGGTTTTATTTTAGCCAAGTGCTTCCCCTATTAGCATAACTCCTTGCATTCTCCTGTTTAGTTAGCGTTTTCCACCTCTTACAATTCTAATGTTAATCATACACCATTTAATTTCTGATATACCATCACACAAAATATCTTACTGAATCTGGATTAATTATATCTACCTTCTTTTGTACTTAAGAAATAATGGACCTCTTGTTAAAAGATAAATACTGATTTACATGGCATGGCCTAAAATCTCTTTAAGTATAAATTAATGCTAGCTAAGCTAGACACTTCTAAATACAAACAACTGGCTCTGCTTGCTCGTTTTCAAAGTCCTTGATTCTGCAAGTGCTTACATATAGATACAACTGCAAAAGTGGTCTCACAGATAACAGGGCTAATCATGGGGAGAATACTGTTGGTTATAGTTAAGGATGTGTGTAAATCCCTGCCAGGGTCACGACCAAAATCATCTGGGTGAAACTTCAAGACACAGCTATTGATCCTAATTTAAAAAAAAAAAAAAAGTAAATAGAAGTAACTACTAAAATTAACAGAGATGGATTTCTTTAAAGTGCCAGTAAGAACAAAAGAGGCCTATAGAATAATTCTAAGGTGCTAAAATTGGGACAGATACAAGTTTGGCTCAGGCTCTCTAGGTTTTAACATTCAGGTTTTGGTATGTAGTGAGGTGAACAGGGTGCTTAGTATGGCCCCTCTCCCAATGCTTGCCCCTACAAACTGAACCAGAATGATTGCTTTCAATTAGAATTCCTACCTGTTTGATGAACTTAGCTCACCTGTGCCCATATTTGGGCCCCCTCTAGGTCCTGCTTCCATCAATTGCCCAAGCTGAAGAGCGCGCATAGAGCTAAATTTGCAATCTGTAAAAGAAAATAATGCTCTTTGCTAATGAAAATTGGCAATTCAGGCATAGAAGTTTTTCCAACTTTTTCCTAAAGAAATGTGTTTCAGAGGGATACATTAGTAATTTCAAGAGTTAATCAAGTATTAAAACATTTTTATAGAGTTCTTCACAATAAGATTTTTTTTTTTGCCTAAGTTATCAGAAGTTTTACGTGTATATAGACCTATTGTTAAATGTTGATTATTTTTTTACTGACCCTATTGTCCTAACTGCTCAAGGGTATTAAGCTAGGTCATGAGTATGGGGGCATTTACCTTCCCTATGCAAAAATGACACAAATCACCTAGAAGTGTAAGATGTGGCTGCAGAAAGGGCTTTTGAAGAGCTGGAAGTTGGAACTTCTTTCTTTTCCCTGGGTGGAGAATTCACTGTGTACGCTTTTAGCCACCAGTTATGACAAGCCTTCTGAGTACCCTGCTGTACTAAGGAGTTATTTCCATGTCTGAGTTTTCTTGTCTTTTAGCAACATCTGACATACATTTAAATAAAATAAGCCAATTTGCTATGTCATTTATGCAGAAATTGCAGCAAGAAATATAAACTTTTGCTGAATTTGCTCCTGACTCCTTAGAAATTAGCTGCAGTAAAAGTTGAATCTTACTAAATGAGACAATTACTTCATCATTTTTCCTGCTAGGGCTGTTACAATCATATTTCAAGAGAACTTCTTGTGGGCTTTAACAAACTGTTTTATGGGCATAAGATTTATGAAGGAAGGAGGGCATATTCCTGAACCATGAATGTCTGTCTGTTCTCAGGGAAGGCAGAGAGGGGTGCAAATGAATGCAAGCTTTTCTTTCTGAAGATGGTACCCTCGGTATAGTCAATGCCTTTTTATGCTGGGAAGTCAAAACCTTGACATTTTGATAAACAATCAGACAAATCAAGTTGTCTTTCCATGCCTGTTTAGCTCTAGATCCTATACTTCTTCAGAATCCCAGCTGGAGTACCAAAGGCAACACAATTAAGCTTTTTTTTTTTAACCTTTGCACCATTCATTACTAATTGAGCTAGAAGTACTAGTTGACTTCTTCTACATTAGCACACTACCAAATAGTTACTTGTCTTAGTCTTTCTGTTAAAAATGACTTGATATTCTTAAGTTACAGCAACTCTTTGAAGTATTTTGCTACATGCCAGTTTTCTGGTGCGAAAACCTGTCACCATTTTTGTTTTCTAAGTAATGTGTAATATCTGTTAGCCCAGGATAAAATTTGTAAAACATTAAAAACATTTGTTAATGTTTTACAAAAAGTGTGTTTTATTCCACAAAAAGTGGAATATTCCACAAAAAGTGGAATAAAATTCCAAACACTTACTGAAAATTACTTTGATTGAAGAACACACATCAGATGAGCTATGTTTGTGCCCATGCCTGTGGGAAAGTGTATATGGAGAAGAAAAAAGCACTTGAGAGCACTTCTGAGCTCGTCAGTTGAAAATAGAGAAAAAGCTAGAGAAGTCTGGAGTATTAGATGAGCTGATAGCATCCAAGAGAGGAGCTCCAAGTCACAATTCGGATCTGCTAATAATACCTGGAGTAAAGTAATGACCCATTGGAATAATAACCACTTTCTGAAAAGTATGGAGAAAAATACAAGATACATGTATAATGCGCTGCTTCAAGATTAACTAGCATGAGTTTTGGTTATTCTGCGTTCTCTAAAGTATGTTGCTGGTATCTGTTAGATACATTAAATTATTCTATGAAGTGGGCACAGCTGTGCTTTCATCAGTGACTGATTCCAGGTTCACTGAAATCAGAACCTCCTATACTAAATCTCTGATAGCTTGAAGAGTTAAATTGTTTATTTAAATAATTGCACACTGTGGTGGGTTGATCCCAGCCTGCAGCTAAGCAAGGTTTGGTCAGTTTGGGTCAGGTGGCCAGGTTCCTTCCCCTCCCAACTTGTTGCTCACCCTTTGCCTACCTGGTGGGAGGGCAAAGAGGGAGAAGGAGAAGGAGAAGGAGAAGGAGAAAGCCTTGATGCTGTGCAGGCACTGTCAGCAACAACCGAAACACTGGTGTGTTATGAACAGTTTTAGCCACAAATCCAAAACATGACAACTGTGAAGAAAGTTAACTCCATCCACTGGATGGTGTACACATTCCTAACCATAGAATTTGCCTGTACTACATAAGTGCAGTAAAAATAGTCACAGGCAGGGAAGGTGACAGCAGAGGAAGAAGAACAGGGCATTAGCTTGTACTTAATTTTGTTATGTGCTTTCCTGAACTTCTGAGTCTCGTTCCCTTAGTGGGAACTCAGTCATTTTACTGAGTGCCTAACTATGGCATTGCTGAACGTGGCATACAAACCCCTTTCAAAAATTGACTTAAAGTTCCTTGGTCCCGTTTAAAAAAAAATAAACTATCCTACACTTCCTGCCGTGTGAACAAGAGCATCATTCAGTGTGAATTCCTGAGCTACTTCAGAGTTGGACCAGTACAATGCAGCTCAACACTGTGCAGGGAGCTTTTGCAGGAGAAAGATGTTGAGCTTGCCAGCTCAGGCTGCAAAAGCAGTAAAATGCAGATAACATCACACTCACTGGCACTAAGACTCTCATCACAAGCATAGAAAAGTCAGAAAACCAAGTAACTTGCTTGCAACTTTTTGAAGTGACATGTGCAGTTACAGCTCCATGCAACAGAATGCTGCCAGTCAGAAAACAGTAGTGGATCACAGTTATGCCCCTGTTTTTGTAAATTAAATGTATTTTTCCATGAAGAACCCATACTGATTTCTTCTCCCTTGCTTGTGCCATATAACTACTGTTAGATAAGCAATCAATCAGGACTACTATTATAGGACTACTACAAGAAATTATTCCTTATATCCGTACTGAAAACAAAGTAGATCAAGAATAGTTTCTTAGTTCATGTAACCATCCTTTGCTTTTGTCCACCTGTGGTTTTTTTGCATCGGGGGAGGGGGAAGAAGGAAAAGATTTTGAGAATTTTATTTCAATTCATTTTCATAAAAATAAGCCCAAAAACCAGCCAGAGGTTGGTTCTAACCACTTTTAGAATCATAGTGGTTTGGGTTGGAAGGGACCTTAAAGATCACCAAGTTCCAGCCCCCTCTGCCTTATTCCTAGCTAAGGAATACAGAGCTGCTGGTGTGCCTGCTGCCAGTGCTGCGGTCTTGCCTCAGAAAGTGCCCCTTTCCTCTCAGCTGAAGTAACATGGATGTATTAAAGGAGTGTGACAAGTTGAGAGAAGTGGAAAAGCTTAAAGACAGCTATGCTTCAGTTGCCAGCTCTTGCCTACAAGGTGTGACCCTTGTATACACTTCATGCTGTTAAAAAATTCATAAAGTGCATTCCACAAGTAAGGGGAAATGGATGGGTCAGTTCACTCGCCAACAATGAAATACAGGTGTTTGTAGGATGAAGTGAAGCTGCTGTTTAATAGTGCATGAAATGCTGCACAAGCTTTTGGCCAGGGTGGGAAGAATGCAGTAATAATTTGAAAGCACAGAGGAAATGACAAACTATAATTACTCACTGCAAGCAATAAAATGGGGCTAATGCCCCACCTCTCGCACAAAGCAGTAAGAATCCTTAACCAAAGCATTTTATTATTTGGTTTTGTCTTGAAAGCAAAAAGCGAAGCAGTATAACATTGAGGCAGTAGCTCAGTACTTCCTCAGTGGTTGCAAATGGAGGAGCAAGGACTTCCCTGCCATTTCAGTTCCAGACTGGTGACAATAAAAAAGGAGTCTGTACTGTAGGGAGAAATCGGTTACCCAGGCTATGCTGGCAGGCACAGCATATCACTTAGGTTAAGCAGCAAAAATGACCCTTTATTATAATAACTGCATCTTCTACAACTGCTGCTACTCCTTGTGATTTGTAATGGTGGAGTATAACAGATTACAAACCTGCAGTATAAACACGAGTGAGTGCTACCTGCTGAATCATCACCCCCACTTTTGTCCAATATTTTTTACATGGATGGACAATAGAAAACATCTTATTCTTCAGATGGATTGTACTTTATCATGAAATACAACTGCAGGCAAGCTGTATGTGTGTAAACCACTAAACTGTAGTGCATATAATACTATCTTCCAAAATTTTGTCCTTGGCTCCTTGTTGTGTTGTCTTCTTTGATCATAAACTATGCCATTTTTAATGTCCGTCTTTACCTTTGTCAGTCAGGAAGCAGAACTATATTGCAGGACACCCACTGTAAATGTAACAAAAATATTTTTAAGAATTGTAATAAACGGGGTGGAAAAACTCTAAAATTGGCATTTTAGAGTTCTGAAGTCACTATCAATCAATAGCTTAATGTTAAATTTACTCACATTGAATATAAAAAGGGTTATTTTGAAACACAGTAGTTAAACTTGTATATGAGCCTACAATAAAGTTTGAAATCAAAAGTAAGAAAGTTTTGATGGTACAGTAACCAGAAAAGGCTACACCTTACTCTGACAGATTACTCTGTATTTGTATTTCCTTTCCACAGGATTACATTTTTCCACTGAAACACACAGGTGGTGTTCTAAATAGATGAGAGATTTATTTACCTCTGACTTTAAAAAAAATGCTGAGTTACTTCTTTGGTGTACTTTCAAACATAAAAGGATTTCTCATTGAAACTAAACGCCATCAAGTTTCAGATGATGATTCCACTGTGTTATTTTTATTTTCATTTTTAAATTGTTTATATAAATGGCTGGAAAATAATTACTGGCATGCTTTTCTTTCTCAATTTCCCAAACAGTAAGGGATATTTAACTTGCCAAAGGCAAGATAAAAAAACATTCAGTCCCAAGCTGCGTCTTCATGCACTGGCCTCTCCTCTCACAGGCATGCTTTCTTGGTTCTCTATGGTGACATCTTCTTGATCTTTGTAAGTAGAAATGTCTGAAATAAAGATCCCAAGTGTCATCAGTCTGAAGGTACACAGACGTTGATCACTTTAAATGTAGATGGGTAAGCACATCCTGTGTTACAAAAAGTTAAGAGAAAAGGAAAGGTTTGGGATCCATTGAGGTAAATAGTGAAAGGACCTAGTTTCCACCAGAAGAATTGACAGAACTTCACTGGCAGGTATTGTGGAGTACTGTAGTCTGCACTGTATCAGGATGTGGAAGTACTGGTACCAATTTCATAGATGACTGTGGATCTCTCACACTTTCTAGCTCTTTTTCCCTCAATCACAAAAATAAGTGGTGTGTGCAGTTTGATGTAGTAGTAAAATACGATGAGCACCCAGCTTTGGAAGGAGGAAGAACTTGTGGTTCCTGGGCATGTGCTTAATCATTTCAAAGTGGCTTTGAGGTGGGTAACACAAATACATTAAAAGAATCTGAGCAATCTGCCTTCCCAAACTGGAAGCAATAGAGGCTAATGGAAAGCCATTTGACAAGTAAGACTCTCAAATCGTTGTGAAAGTCATCTATCTTCCCTCTACCAGTTTCCCTAGCAGAAAAATGAGGATAAACCACAACATTTTGTGATAATGAAATGAAAAGAAAGTGTTCAAATACTATGTATTGTGCTGTAGAACAGAAATCTGGTTTTTTGACTTCTCACGGTAAAGTAAGTAACAGTTATCTCAAGTTCCAAGATGGAAAAATTTAATTTTCAGTGCACAAGCAGTGAAATGGAAGGATTATTTTTGCCAGTGAACTTTATATAGCCGCAACATTTTGATTAAAATTTTTAAAATTATTCTAAATTCTAAAAACATCTGTAAGACTATGAGATTATTGACCCAAGACTTTACAGTAAAGGATAAAACTGCTTGCACTGATAGTTTAATGAACCCTGTAGATTGCTAGCAGCAAGCATACATGAGAAAGAAATTAAACAAATCACTTCCAAAGTTTTATAGCAATCATGTCAAGAGGGTGGTTCTGTGAGCTATTAGTTTGTGATGGTTTTATTTCCTGTCTTTCTTATTTATTTAGAAAGAAAAGCTTAATAGGATAGAGAAATACCGTGTTTTCATGGCCAATGAAGCAGACCTCATATGTAACTCTGTAAGAGGTTCAGCCGCACAGCCTCTGAGCAATAAGACACTTAAATCACTGAAAAGTGCTGGAAAAGAGCAGCATGAGTGAGGGAGTTGTAATAAATGGAGTAGCAATAGAGTGCATGAAGCAGTAACAGGCATGGAAGGACAGCTTCAGTGAGCGTTGGAGTAGTGGAGAAGGAGTTTGAAGCAGTTGCTGTATGAGACAGAGAGCAGCAGTATGTTTCTGGAGTCTTGTTCCTCTCTTCTCAGCTCACTGTGCCTGTTTGGTAACGGAAGACTTTCGGCTGCTGCTAGGAACACGCAGCAAAACTGTTGAAGAGGTTCTCTGAGGGCCTGAGTGGGTGTATATAAAAGAAAGAATGAACAAATAACTATTTTAATTCTGCTTAGTTACAGCAGGGAGATGTTTTCTACACAGGCAGAGAGGGTGGTTTAGAGAGCCTTCAGGGTAAATGGCACTCAGTATTCACACAGGCCACACACAGGGATTGTGCATACATATGCACACAAACACTTGCAAAAATAAATCCTTTGCACAGGCTGTCTCAGCAAACATCTTAAAAATCTGCACTTCACCCACAGTTCTGGAAGATGCTTTAGGACCTTTACAATTGTTGCTCAGGCAGCACTGCAGGCATCAAGAAACCCAGCATGTAAAACAGAGAAAGATATCGAACAAATGAAAGCACAAACTTTACATTAGAAATAAACATAATATGCTTACTGTGTATGCAAAATGTTCCTAGGACAAGTGGGCTTCTAGGCATTTCAAGATGAGGGGAATATATCTCTGCCTATTTCATTTCTTCCATGCAGATGAAATAGTGTGTCGTTATTAACTCTTTCCTGGAGTCTTTAGGCTAGGCCTGCCTTTGTGTGTGTCTCTGTGCTGTAACTAGCAAATGAAGTAAAGCTGAACAGCCTACTGTTATGCTGGTTGTGTATGAGGCAAGAAAAACCAACTGCAAAAAGGAAAGTCTCATAACATTTCAGGACTTTCATGGGAGCCCAATCACTTTTATTTGTAAAATGAGATTTTCTCCTTGTCTCTTGTGACCTAATGTTTTATCAGAGTTACCTGAATTAAGACACACAAGAAAATATTAGTCTGTATTACTCTTCTCATGTAGTCTTGAGATCAGTAACTGTGGGTCCAGTGGGACACAAACTTTGTGTGTCTTCTGCACGTACCAGTCCTCCCTGTCTACTGTCCCTCTGCTCTCTCATAGATTTGAGCCTGTGGCCACATGCTACATAGTCAGAGCTTGGAGAAAAACAGTAGTAATTTGTCAATGAAATGCATCTTCTTCTTTTCCAAAACATCCTTCTTGAGAGCCCACATCCAGCTCTGACCCTGGTGGGATTTTTTGTCTGAAGCAGAGAGCCTTTTCCAAACCAGCCCATCCCATGGCCTTGCTGGAGACCAGGTGGCACACCACTTGGCACAGGGGCATTGGCCCGGGTTTCCCACCTTCCAAGTGAGGGAAAGAACTATTGATTATTCAAGGTAGGGCTGTTATGATTAATAAGCAGGTGATATTAGTAACACCAGGATTTTAATCTTGTTTCCACACCTCAGTTCAATACCGCAACTTCTGAGGATGAGGTCTTGCATTATTTCTGCCCCTTATCATTATTTAATTTAGAACAAATCTACATCACTATTTAAACAAAAAATTGACTATGAAAATTTTGCTGAAGTAAGTGATTTAAGGATGTTATCTTTTAATTGCAATTATTTGTTCTTAGTGCTGTAGAATGAATCAAAGACTGTATGGGAAGGTGGTCACCAAGTGAAGGTTCAGTGCCTGGCTCCCATGGACCCAGACAGCTGGAGGGTTAGTGGTGTTTCTGCTCCCAGGATTGTGAAGCCCTCTGATGGTTGGAAGGTGATCAGAAGGTTAAACCAAGGCTCAGTAAAGCAGAGAGGGCATTATAATGCTGTACCTACTTGGGGAAATGGCTGAATTCTGGGAAAATTTACAGGTCTGAGCATCATCTGATAGAAAAAAAGCAAAACCCAAACAATAGGGAAGACCGTAGTTTAGGTAGCTGGTTGCAATGAGCAGGTAGGAAAATGTTTCTGCTCAAGCTAAAGAAGCAAAAAGTTTACCAATGTGGAATGCCAAGGCTGTGATCAGTTCACAGCTATCCTGTGGATATCAAAGGCCAGATTAGATTTCTGTATCTCTTCCCTCTGCAGGAAGGGAAGGCAGGAATTAGTCTTATAAATAAGCATTCATCCTATCTTGCCTGTGTAAATCAGAATGTGCTGCGTTTCAGTTCATACACGTGTAAAAAAGGAAAATAAAAAATACTCAAATTGAAATTTCTGAAAGAGAATCCTTAATATGCATGTGACATATGTACTTTTTTTTTTTTTTCCTCATGATACAAGCAGGCAAACTACTAAATTATTATCAACAGAGAATTAGAGATGAGAACAGACCATGCAAGAAAGTGTCACTAGCGCTCTGGGGTAACTCACAGCAAATATAGTTATTCCTCAAGTGAGGAGCCAGTTGCATGGTTTTACCACAGCGGTTTGCAACGCATAGTCGGAAGGGCCATAGTAAACCATCTCATCAGCCACAGAGTCACACATTGGTAGCAATGTGCCAGTTCTGCCTGGCCTTTCAGATGACTAGAGAGCTTCAAACTTGACAGGGACAGGCTGTTCCCAGCCACCTGAAGAAAACAGGGAAACATGCAAACAAGTAATTTTCTTTAAAGTTCATGATGTGTGTATTCTTTTTGAATGTAATTAATGACCCAAGAGTACATATGGCACTACTCCACTATTTGGTATCCTTTCTGACTGACTATTCAGTCAGAAGTATCCCCCTGAATGGTATATATATAACAATTAAAGATTAGTGTGGGATATGAGTAGGGATTGGATACACTGACTAATTGTATGTTTCTTTTAAATTAGTAAGGGTTTATGTTCTGCTTTTTGTTTAGAATTGATACACTGCAGGTAATGACAGAGCTAGTCTCCACTTAACTCTTGCTTTGCTGAGCTGGATCATAGGAAGGACTGAAGAGAAATTAAGTCATGGTATTCCTCCTGCAGAATAATCTCAACATAGTTTTGGGTAATGAAAAGTTTTCTGTACTCACAAACCCATCTTTAACTGACTATGGAATTTTTTCCATGACATAATGATCTTCAGTGACTGCTGTCCTGGCCTGGATTCAAGCTGATGCTCTGTGTCTGTCTATTTCCAATTCACAGCTATAAAAGTCAGTGTTTGTTATAAATTCTTTTCTGCAACTGCATGTTCAAGAAGACAGGCTTGCATCGAGGTTTGCATATGACAAATCTGGACATCCAAGGGAAATTTGCTTTTTTTTTTTAGATTGAGGTTTGGCTTTTTCCTCTTCCTGCTTTAGCTGTTGCTGCACACACTGAGAAATTAATTTGTTTGAGAAGTAAGAATCTGCCTGACTACTTAACAAAATAAGTGTAAAACTTTGCTTAGAATTCAGAAACTTCATTTAGTTTCCAAGCTCCCTTCCACTTGACTCTTATCAGGTTATACTGACATGTGTGTGGATTCAGTACTTGCTGCCTGAGTGCTCTTGACACAAAATTTCAGAGCTTCACCAAAGCCACAGAGGATATACTGACCGTAAATATGTGGTAGTGGATATATATAATAATGTATATATAATACATAACACTTAAAGTTATTGCAATAAATCAGGGACAGTAAGAAGTAGGAAAAGATCCTTCTCTAGACATTGGTAGGGAAGCAGGTGGCTAGTGTAGCCTGAGGCATAAAGCCTCTTGTTTAGTAAAAGAAGAAAAAAATATAAAATTTATTGATTCTTTACAAATGTCACGATGGCACAATGCATTCTTAAGGTTAGGAGATTCATGACCAAGTTAGACAAAAACAAAACACAGTCAGCCATCAGAGAAAGTCGAAGATACCCTTCTTAGCAAGGGTCATGGGGTTGAAACTGATGGAAGAAGTAACAAGGGATAGGCAGTGGATACAAGAAGACAGAACATCACTCAAAGTTCAGATAAGAACCACCTTTTTTTTAAAAAAAAAAACAACAAACCACAAACAAACAAAACCACATAAACTTGCCAAGCAATTGTTTGTAAAGTTCCCTTTTTAAAGTTCTGAAATTTTCAAGTTGTTTCCTGAAAATGCATTGCTGGTACAGCTGAATGTGCCATGTTAGAAACATATGAAATACTTGCAACAAAAGTAACAGTCTTCAGCAACTTTCACACTTCATTTCTAGCTGTAAATGAGCCTGCCTTGCCAAAAACATTGTTTTATTTTGTGAATGTTTGCCATGGCTTAGGCTGAATTGGCCCACTACAGGTGACAGATGTGCTCCCCCCAACTCTTGCTCCAAGGAGAGGAGGAGGAGGGACAAAGAGATTTATGAGTTTAGAAGGAACGAAACTACTTTACTGAAATATTAAGATAAGAAGAAAATAATGAAATAGATATAATATATACACAACCGTATCAAGTTCCCAGGATGATGTCACTGGCAGGCACTGGAGAAGTCCCAGACTGGACTCAGCAACAGAGGGGAACTTGATTCCAACTCTGGAGTCAGGAACTCACAGTTCGGGATCAAAGGCAGATGAACAGACAGAGTCCTCCTAGGACGTTGACCATTGAAGAAAGACAGCTGACCCTTTGTTCCCTCAGGTTTTATACTGAGCATGGGGCATATGGGATTAAATACCCTGTTGATCAGTTTTGGGTCACCTGTCCTGTCCGCTCCTCCCTGGAGGTGCGACCCCTCTACCCTCTACGCTTTTCCATTTCCAACTTGCCAGTGGGGCAAATAACAAAGTGAGCTGACCTTGGTTCTTATAGTAATAAGTACAAGCAAGAGCCTCTCTGCATACCGTTCCTTGGCATTAACTATAAACACAGGTCTTATCACTCTGAGAACAAACAGTTTGCTCCACAATATGCTGTTAATTTCAGAGAGCTAGAAGAGGTGTAGCTAAGAAGCAAAATTACTGAACAGAAAGTTGGTTCTGTTTTGCCTCAAACCAGGACAATGTTTTAAAAGGGGTCTTTGCTAATGAAAAATATCTCCTTTCCAGGGAAACTGAAGTTCATCTGAAGAGAAAGTACTGCTGCAATTTGAAAATTAGCATAGCACAAGAGCTTTAACGGGGAGAATCAGTAAGAGTCTCCTATGGCCTCTGCAGGCCTGAAGTCCCAAACTTTCACTCTTCAGCTAATTAGCGCAAAACAGAAATTTTCCACGCTGAAAAGCAATATCACCACCATTGCAAAACAATATAACTTACAGAATTGCTGCATCAGATTGAACCCAAGTTCACCTAGCTCAGCAGACAGTCTTGGAAAGCATATATTTATGTGAGTATATTTATGTAACTAAATTTATAGTAAATTTTTAATTTTATGTAAGTAAATCTATAGTAGATTTTAAGTATATTTATGGTGAGGATAGAGTGACTATTCTACCACATAGTGCCCAGCCTCCCATACCCAGCATTTGAAACATCTATATCTCAAGCCTCAAAGTTGCATAACTTGGAGGTATGGGGAAAGTCAGTACTTCTTCTGTTAGTATTAAGTCTGTGTATGATAATTTCACTGAATGTCCCTGTTGCTAATTTCATTCGATCCTTCTTTAGGCCTCTTCACTACAGCAATAGTTTCATCGGCCTCTGTGATTTCCTTCCCCTTCCTTTATCCTGCCTCAATCCTCACTTCCCAAACTGAAGTACCATTTTTATTCATATTTACCTGTATGACCACTGTTTCATACCTTCATTCTCTTCATACCTTCATACTCTTCATTCTTGTTACTCATCTCTGGTTTTGTTTCTTATTCTGCAATAGCTGTTTTGAGATAGCATGTCACACTTGTTAGGTCCTCTGGATGACTATCTGAGAGCAAAAGTTGAGAATTTAATTCCTAATTAAACTTTCAAGCAGTCATCACAAATAAATTTGCTGTTCAAACACTGTGCAGTGCTCCACCAGAGAGTGGCTGTTTGCTAAATGTTAGTACCAGTACTCATGCTCTGCCTAAGGGATGAAAAACAAATTATAATAGCTGATAACAAGGAACGGTAAGGAATACTTTCAGTGCTAAATTGCACTAATCTTGGCAGTTTGTCACTGGGTGTCTGCAGAGTTGTATAACTACAAATTTCAGCTGTCACAAATTTTCCAGTTAGGAATAGTTTTATCACATACAGAAAGATGACTTTGGAGGGGCTGAAATTCCAAACCCGGTGCAGTAAGTATTTGATGGAAAATTCTTCAACATTAACTTTTACCAGTTGTAAATGTCAAGGGTTTATAGTAAATGCCACAGTATCACAAACAAGCTTTTGATGAGTATATTTATAATCTCAGACTTTGTCTTTTTTAAAAAATATAGTCTTACTGACAAAAGAGTGTTACAGGCCAGAATTCACAGCCCTGACAATTTACACCAAAACCAAGAAGAGGCCACTACATAGGAATAGAATTTCAAGGATAAGTTCACCGAAAACAAAAACTAAAATTCTGTCAAATGTTTCTTGAACGAGGTATGCAAAGCTACAAGGCTAATAGCATGTATGCAATTGTTTCTCTTTTTCTTCTGTCTTGTAAATCAGTCAGTTCTGACCTTTGGGCTTAAGTAACAAATAGGAATGGATTTAAGTCAGAGGGAAATAAGGCTGATATTCACAATATATTCAACGTATTCCTCATGAACACTTTATTTACATCATGTCATACCAAATATCCAGTTCTAGAAAAGTCTGATCACAAATATTTTCCATTCAGATCAGCAGTGACAGAGGAGCTACTACTAAAATAAGTTCTAAAGCAAATGCCTTTGAGGAATAATGTAAGAGCTGTATAGCTGCAATTGGATCTGGAGATACCTTCCTCTTCTTCATACTCACCTGAGTCATGCATATGAAATATGTTTTTCCACTCAGTTTTAGACCACTTAAACCAGTAGTGTGGGTAGGTTACTTTTTTTTTTTTTTCCCCAAGATTAATTTTATTTACATCACTGGAGATAGAGATAACAGCATTTCCACACTAGGCGAACATCTCAGAAGGCTTTGAAGTAACTGAACGTGGTAGGCACCCTCATGGATTTTTTCTAAACTAAACCAAGCTTTCACACCTAGGCAGCAGACTGAGGTAAAGATAAAACAGAAAAGGCAAGGAAAAGATAACATTATTTTTGACATGATCTGTTAAACAAGAAATATCACCTGCCTGCATTCTCCTTTATCTCCACAACCAACATATCCCCCACCCCAAAACAGTAACCACAATATCCTGTAACTTGAAACCAATACTTTAAAGAGTTTAGTGTTGTGTAAATTACAGAGTCTGCTACACAAATAATTTGCACTGAAATGTTTATCAGCTCTCTGACATAGCTGCTTCCATTTATAGCTTATAAACTGTTTTTACTGGTTCCTTCCCATCTGATAACATGGCTTCAGAACAGGTGGTGAAAATATTAGGCAATTATGAGAGCCTCTGCGTGTGTGTGGTCTCTTGGTTTGCAAAGCCGCTGACCACATACAAAGGCATTGTAAAAGTCTCAAATTTAGATTATCAGCCTCCATTGCTGAGTACTGCCTAGCTGCAGCTTTGTTGAAGGGTTAAAAGTTCAAAATCACCAAACCCTATATTTAAGAATAAAATTTACTCAAAATAAATCACAATATATTTTAAAAACTTACACAATTTTTAGTGTGTAAGATAAGTAGTTTGGCACTGAGTAACTGTCCAGTGTAAGATTGGCTACTTAGTACAGCTCAGAAAGAGGTATGTTGGCCAAGGCAGGAGTAGTTATTTTTTTCTGCATATACCGTTGCACCTTTAGAGATTTTGCAACAAACCTTGCTAAATTGGCTGCCCAGAGAAAAATTAAGATCAAACTAATCTTATATTCTATCAGGTTGGGAGAGGAAGGGTTATTTAGTTTTATTTCTAGTTTTATCCTGAAAATATCCTTCAGGAGATTCCTTGCAAATTCTTCTTATTAAATTAGAAATATCCACCTTTAGAGGCAGAATACTGTCGCACAAGTAGGTATAGTCCAACTCAGTATTTTCCACTATTCTCCTGCATTTGAATGTGACAGGTGCCATTTGCCATTATACAGAAACAAAAATAACTTCAAATATTTGGCCTACAGCCACAATAAAGATGCACATCGTGGATTTCAGCAGCCATTAAGATAACTTTTGTAGAATTGAAAGGAACAAAGAATTAATAGAGAAGATAGTCTACAGATGGTGTAGTCTTACATTACTCCTTCCATCACTGTATTCCCTCCCAACACCTATCTGTATCTATCCAGATCCCCTTCCCATTTAGTGTGCAATCATGACCTCCAGAAAAAAAGAACATGTGGTCTAGATTTTAAATGCAGTGGACTTTCTTACATTTACAATGCAAGTACTTTCAAGAGAAATTCAGCAACAGGTCTATGCAGGTTTTCAAAATGTAGATGTTGCCAGTATTATTGACTGGATTGGGAAAAGGGTAGTGGGTCTGCCAGTCAACAGTGCATGAACCATAACCACTTGAAAGAAGTGTGTATCATAAAGATTAAGTGCATGGCCTTCACAGAATTCCTTTGGGACCCAGAGTAGTATACTATACTGGGAGCTCATTATACTCAAGTCCCTGAGGATTAATTTGGCTTCTTTGCATTTTCCTTTCTTGCAATTTTGGTGGCAAGTAGTTCTGAAAGTTAGTCAGTGTATGACAATAAACATCATATTTCTAGTACTTAAATAATTTGTTTATCAATGTCAGGAAATGTCTGAAAATGGAAGGTTATAACAAAAAGTGTTAGGCTGCTTGCACTGCTTGTGCTATCATCACAGCAGTCATTATGTGTTCTTGAAGGATCAAATTCATTAATACAATTTAAGATAACTAATACTTAAGTAACTAAAGATAATGGACTACAGTGTCTTTGCAATGAAGATTGTAGTTGTAGAGTATCCCCCATGATAGCTCATGCCAAGAACATTTCCCTCTTAGGAAAGTAGAGGAAATAAGTAGAGAGAAAAGCATGGCCTAACCCCTGCTGCTGAGGACCGTGTGTGCTGAAGGCTCAAGACACTGGAAAAAGACAAAAAAGTGGAATACAGAGATTTTTCAATAGCTTGATATGTGTGTCTACCTGAGAGTTCCTGTGCAGTAGGACAGGAGGTGACAACACAGGGAAAGACTATGACCCTGATCTTGCCAGTAACTTTCCTCATGATAAATTGAGATGGTTTTGATATGCAGCAGATGGTTGGGTGACTATTGAGGGTGTTTAACTTTCCAAAGGGAGGTTTCTTTTGGTGAAAAAACAAAATAAAACCAAACCAAACCAACCAACCAACCAAACAAACAAACAAAACAAAATCCAACAACAAAAATACACACCCTGCAGTAAAGAAACTGAGCTCTGTTTTCATTTTCCATCTACATGATCTAACTCATGGGAAGAGTAGTAGGATGTTTGACGTACAGCCATAGTGTATAGCCAAGTTTGTCCCTAAAAGCTGCATTGGTATAGGTTGCCTTCTGTAGAAAATGATGGCATGGAACTTGTTTCTATAGATCTCCCAGCTTGAATCAGAAAATCTGTATAAAAATGTATGTTATTCAGAAAATCACAGTGATCTGTAGGAGTAAGGTTCTTGAGATCTGGGGTGGTTTTTTCCTTTTCTCTTTGAGCCAGTTCTATCATCTACTTCAGAACTTCATTTTGGGAAACGAAACCTAGCCATAGTTTACATAACTGTATAAATACTGCCAGCTGTAGAAGCATTCATACAACATTGACAGCAATGGATAGAAATACATAAAAACTCAATTGCTCAAACATTGCCTTTTAAGTACAGTAAATCAATAAGCCTAAGTTCCATGAAACACCAAGTTGAAATACGAATGTTTATAAGATATGGGGCTCCCAACCAGATGGGTTAAGGGCTGCTTGGTGGTTTGCATGTAAAAACAAAGAATTCCCAAATGACCACCATTCTGGATCCATTTACATTTAGGCTGCAAACTGTCAATACAGTAAACCTTTCACAACTTCACATGAGGATAGTGGGAACTGCGAGGCTTTGCCATTTTTGAAAATCAAGGTCAGGGGCCACACATTAGTTGCCCAAAAATATGTAACTACTTAATTCCTTTTCCTTTTGCTTCTTTGTTGTAGAATTGTCATTAATAATCAAGTTTGTTAAACTTCATTTTCTGTCCTGTTAACATCAAGGGAAATAAGAGATCATTCCTTCTGAAATTTGAACTACTCATATATTGACAGCAAGAAATGACTGGAGAACATTTTCAGTCTTGGGTGTTCTTGTGTAGTTTCAAATTGTGTGCTATTATGAATAAATAGATGTATAAAGTGCTTTTTCATTGTCTGGTCTGTATTTACTTCACTCACCGGTCCCCTGTTCTATAAGGACTGTAAGGCATTGTAATGCAGGTTACTTCAGGAAATCAAAGGAGGTACCATATCTCCAGCTGCTCTGCTGCTTCTTTACAGCTCAGTAGCTGAGTTTGCCAGTATGACCGTGATACTTATACTGCTGTCCACTGAAATATCATACAGCCAAACAACATGCTGAAAATAGGAAATAACCAGCAAACTACATTTAAGGGATTTGCATGATCAGGCCTCAAAATACAGAGTTTGCTTTTGTATAGGAGCCTGGAACTCTGACAGACTCATAAGGTCTGAGAACACAAGTATTACAAGATGACAGGCAAACACAAAGAATTGAGGCCGCAACTGCTACTACTCCCCCAGATTGTTAAAGGGCAAAATACAATAACAGAACTTAACTTGCAAGTAGGTGTACATGAAAGTAAATGTCTCGTGCCCAATTTTGCAACTAATTTCTTCAGCCTTACCAGGGTCTTCTATTAATAACATATGGTTTTAACAGATAAAATTAAACTAAATTCCCACAGATCTTTAAACCTTTATTTCAGCATTTTTTTCAAAAAGCAGAGAAAATAGTAAGTGGTTAGCAGCACTCAAAGATCTACTCTTCAGCTAAGTGCCTATCATTATATAGGTTGTGATACAGGTTAAATACTTGCCTCCTAATTTGCCATCTTATTTACCTAAGACTGCTTTTCTCAAATAATTACCCCTTACTGATATCACTGGTAGTTACAAATGGGATGCAGTCATGGAATGCAGTGTGTCTCAGTGCGGGGGAGTTCAAGATTTACTTTCTATCATTTTATGAAATAATGCCTATATTGTGTTAGCGCTTTTCCCCATTCTCTGCCTTATCTCAGCTGTGCGTTCCTGGCCATCTAAATACTCACCAGAAATGCAAGCAGAACAGATCTTGTTTCCAATGAATGACATTTTTATTTGTATGAATTTGCAGGGGCTTTCTATTTAGCCTGCTAATGGATAGAGTTATGGAGTTCTTTTTCAGTGCTTGGTCATGCCAAAAGATTACACATACAGATGGAGGGAGCAGCTCTTTCTGTTTTCTGCTACCAATCTAATATCCTACATACCTGTATAAAATTCAGTTTTGTGGATTTTTTCCTTTTTTTTTTCATTTTGGGCTATTTATGAAACATGCATTTCACAACTTTACTGAAACAGAGCTGGATTGCTGAGAATTTTGAATAGAGAGATTCTACAGAATGCTGTTCGTTTCATGATGCACAGAAATGTATCATCCTCATGTTGCCCACTGTTCTGTTTTACAGTTCAATATACTGAAACATTTCAAGGTAAGAAAGGACTATTTTTTTCACTTAGTCTCACCCTTCAGCTATTTCAGGCCAGAGCATGATTTTTGCATTTTATCAAGGCCCAGATCCACAACTTCTTTTTTAAATAACAGAAGCTAAGCAACCTGAAAAGCTTGTGGGTAGATTTTACTGGAAATTGGTTTTGCCTAAAACATAAGGTGCTATCAACAGTAGGTTTGATCTGCTACATTGAACTTGAACTTCAAAACAGGACACCATACAAAGATCAAAAGATTTTGATTGGGGAATAATAATAATCATAGAATCATAGAATCATAGAATGGCTAGAGTTGGAAAGGACCTTAAAGATCATCTAGTTCCAACCCCTCTGCCATGGGCAGGGACACCTCTCGCTAGAGCAGGTTGCTCAAAGCCCCATCCAGCCTGGCCTTGAACACTTCCAGGGATGGGGCATCCACAACTTCCCTGGGCAACC
>KZ506851.1:0-26308 GCA_002844005.1 Limosa lapponica baueri | reverse complement strand
CTTAGCAAGGATTTCAGGAGGATCTGCTCCATGATCTTGCCAGGCACAGAGGTGAGACTGACCGGCCTGTAGTTTCCCGGGTCTTCTTTGTTTCCTTTTTTGAATATTGGAGTTATGTTCCCTTTTTTCCAGTCAGTGGGAACTTCACCAGTTCCCACATGGTGCATAACATGCAAAACTATCCACAGTTCAATTCTGATTGCATGGAAGGTGACTGAAAGTTTTTATCACTGGCCATACAAGCAGAGCATTGGCAGATTCCATCTAACCTTAAGGAGAAGCTGCAAAGAGTAGCAACTTCACCAAGTTTTAGTAAAGTAGCTATCATATGTCTGGGAAAATAATTCCTCCATTTTTAAATGACCTAAAAAAAAAAAGATTGAAATGTTTTGGCTGGACAATATGACTTTACTTTTTGTTTGCTCTGGACACAAGCGACATTTCGTCATATAAGATACTCAGTTTCTCACACTCTTTGGGTCAAATTTGTATGAAATGTTAGAATGGAAAAAAATTAAGAACAGACTCTTAGTGAAGTTTCTATTAACAACAGCAAAAGCCCCCAACCAAACAGAAATTTTAAATTTTCTTCATTTTTAGGAGGATTGTTTTTTTCCCCAGTTTTTATGTTTGGGAACTCAGGAGTTTACAGGAAACAGAATGCTATGTCAGCAATGCACACTAAGCAAGTCTCATAAACAGTAGTTCAGCACAAGATAAAAGAGCTGGACAAGAAGCTGTGTTCTCCCTTTTCAAAATTTAAAAAAAGGAAAATTTTCATCCTGCAGTAGGATAGACAAATATGCACATTTTTGAAGGAACTGCAGGTATTTTCCATGAAAACAGAATTAAAAAAAAAAAAAACAATCTCATTTTTTTACACCAGAACAATTGCTTAGCCCAGGACTTGGACAGAGCCAAGGTTCAAGTCTTCCATCTGAACCAGGCAGAACAGGCTGGTTCCCCACATTGTAGATGAGTTTTCTGAACATTTTTCTCCCGTAGTGCCTTTCTGTGTGACTTGAAATTCCTCTTTTTTTTTTTTTTGGTCAAAACTGGCATACATTTAAAGTTTCATGTTTTGTAGTTTTTTTAAGACAAAACAGCTCACCTGAAAACATCGGACTGGTTCTAATGAATGTATGTTTTATCTAAAGTTTTCAGTCTATTGATTGATGTCTGTTGAGTCTTAATATTGTTAATATCCTTTCTTTAGCTATCCTGTTCATGTTAAAGGATACAGTAGATTAGTTACAAAACTTGTACTCCAGTAGTTTCAATTGGCTTTTAGTCAAATGAAAACCTAGTTTTAGCCAGTATTAAAATTGGTGTATCTAATTTGGCTTAAGGCTGTGTGTGAACAACAGAAAAGTATTATTTCACTTTTATTTTATGCTGAAATCTAAAATTAATTTTAATGCACTTTATTTTCAGAACTGTGCAAGTACTATAGAGTCATTAGGCATTTGAATTAAGGGGTATATGGAAAGACCTTATCATTCAATTAATTAACTTCAGGAGAGGGAGGCTGTATCTTCTGTTTATATTCAAGGAAATGAATGTCAAAAATTGCCATGTGTGTGGTGTAAATGAGAAAGGCCACCAGTGGAGACCTTCCATTTTTGTGATGAGAACATAAAAGTCAGTTGCTTCTGTTCCAGAGGTGATATTTTACTTAGATGTCTGCTCTGTTTGCAAAAAGGAGGCAAAACGTCTTTTGTTATTGATTTGCAGACTGAGAGGGCTTGGACATCAATTAAGTTTAAGCCTTTTGAAAGTCCTTCTGTAAATCTTCATGTTTTAATGATAGACTGAACAGTTCTTTGTAAAAATACAATTTAGATGAGAGACAGAGGGAATAAAGCAAATAGAGGGTGGGGGTTATCATGAGAATAATTACACTACGTCCCAGGAGCATTTTGCTGCTTGTCATTAATTTGCCTAGACTGTAATTCTGCAATGAAAACTTTGCTATGGGGAATTATATCATGCTGTTCTAAAGTCTTAAGCATAGAAGAATGCAAATTTTATGTATATTTACTGGGGGAAAAAAAGATGATGAATCTGGCCATTAGAGTGGCCAAAAGTGACAGGATTATAAAGGAATTAATTTAAGGGATTTTGTGTGCTCCATTCTTCTTAACATCCTCAAGACAAGTTCCTTATTCTTTGGAATAACTTTAGGATGAATAAAAGCAAGGACAGGGATAAATATTGGGATTTTTATTATAATTATGAGGCTCAAATATCTTTGAAAATGAACCAAAAATAATTATATTCAGTTATTCTATATTTATCCTACACCACCATCATTCAAACCATCTATAGAGAAAAGAATCACTCTATAGAATATGTTTCAGTCTCTGGATTTATGTTTAGTCGCTAACCTGTCAAGATTTACAAGGACATGGTAGATGCTGCCTTGTTTTTGTTTGAACACAGACTTCTCTCTAAAGTTCAAGAGTGAGCAGTCATCCAAGAAATGTAAGCAATTGCTAATAAGAATACTTGAATTTCAACCCGTTACTGCATCAGTCATCATAAGAACAAAATCACCCATTCATTTTTTTCCTATACTGGGAGAATACTCTCTGCAGCCGTACCTAACTCCACTATCAGTGTAAGGACTACAATTAACTTTAATAGCGGTTGTGTACTCAGTATGTTCTCCATGTCCCTGTTACTAATTCCATAACTAACATTGAGATTAACCTGGCACTTTCATTTCTTGAATTTCTTGAACCTTTGAACAATGAATAAAAGTAGTATGAAAATAAATGTTTTTATTCTATTATCGTCATTGCAATTGATAATATAGACTCAGGCTCTTCAAAATTTCCCTCTTTGCACTTGTTGCAATTCTTTATGTTGTTATGATACACAAAGAAATCCATTACACTATAGAGAACATTGATATATTAAACTATCTGAAAAAGACTATTTAATTCCCAGATATGTTATTACGCTAATGTAAATGGTTGAGTATGGAAACACAAAATAGAGAGGTAAGGCCCCTTAAAAAAATACATGGTAGAACATTTGACATTGCAAAAGGAAATGTGCTGGAATAAAGAACTGCTTCCAGTTTCTAGTTTTTTGTGTAAAAGCATATGGTGTTGCCCACTTCGTATATTCCGTGCAACTCAATAGAAAGTTGAAATTTTATTATTTTATTCTGTGATGAACCCATGGCAGTGTAATTGTGATAGGTAATTAGTAATATGTTCTGTTAAACTATTTGGCATAAACAAAGACAGATACATCAGTGGACGGCCTGCTGCAGTAAACATACAACTATGTGTTTAAAAGAGATGATTTATTTGACATCTTATAAAGTGACAAATATTACTTAAAAACAGGAAAACTCAGAACGTCATACTTAACAAGCATATAGAAAATGCATCTTCTTTTAGAGGTGTTTTGTAAATGCTCTTTAAAAAAGATTGCAGCAGAAAAATATTTTAACTTTTTTTTTTTTTTACAGGATAAAATTAATTTTGTTTTCTTTGGACTAGAGTGCTTTCATTACTAGCTGAACACAAATCATGAATAAAATCTGTCACTTGACCATTATTGTGAACCAGATTTTTCTTTCAGTTGCAAGTCATGTTCTCAATTTAGAAAGTAAATAATACTTTACGTCAATATGCATCTGACCCTAAAATTTTGGGAAGATCCTAGAGTTATACTTAGGTACTTTATCTTGGCAAGAGGGTTCCAGTGACTAAAGTGATTGGTAAGCAAAATGGTTATAAATGGTTCCTACTATAATACCGAATAAACATCACTGACTTTGCCATTCCCTGTCTTGTATTGATTTTTTTATAACCTTGAACGTAATTCCTTAGAGCAGTGAATACATCAGTGTACACTGATACATTTTAAATATTTCATTGAATTTAAAGCCACTTAATTTTATAATTAACTTCAACAGTTAAAAAACACATCCTGCCTTTCTGGATATATGATTGCAAGATATGCAAGACAAGAAATAAATATTACATAGATTAAGTTAGTATTCTTGTGTTCACAAAACTACGATATAGACTTCCCCTAAGAAAATTCTCCTTTTATGGAAAAAACAAAGCACCTGAATTTTTGCTTCAAAATGGCAAGCAAACAGCAGTATTTGCATGCGCATAAAATAGATGGTAAATGTAAATGGATTTTCTGAATTTCCCAGGATTTTTACCACTGATTAAACTGGTACTGGCTTTACAGTGCTAGACATCAAGGTGCATAATTAACCCTTTGTCTTATGCAACAATAACATGTTTTCTGAGGTCCAGCTGCATAGTTTTTTATTATTAATGATGATGACCATGGCGGATATTCTGCTGTTTTCTGAGGTCCAGCTGCATAGTTTTTTATTATTAATGATGATGACCATGGCGGATATTCTGCTGTGAAATTGTCAAGCTATTTTGCAATGTCAAAAGTCAGGATAAGCATTTTAATTTGTACTTTAAGTTTAACATGGAAGTAACTGAAAAAGAATTAGCAAAGAATGCTTTAAATGACCAGTCATTCTGCATATTTTCCTGTTTTCTCCTTTTCCACTCATCAGTGCTGTTGAAAATGCTTAGCTAAGTTTGAGTTTGGCTTTTAAATATCAAGTTAACTCCTAGCAGATTGTGCAATGTATGGACAGTTCATGAGCTGGTTTTGTAAAGATTTAACATTGGCTCTTAGTTCTGTGACCCAAGCCAAAAGAGATTAAAGGTTGTGATTCTATTTCCAGCTTTTTTAAGTGGGTTGGGTGCCTCCTCCTTTGGAGCCATTTCTATTTACTGTCTGTTATTACTGCAATGTGAGTACTGTTGAGGATTAGGTTCAACTGGCATTCAGGTTCACAGTCCACATTGTGGTTGCTTGAAACCCTTTCTTTCCTTCAAGGATTATTTTTATTTAATTGCTAAAAACCCACAAACTAACCATTTCAAAGTAAGAGATCTTTTTAATATGGGACAGCAAATTCATCCATAAAAATGGAATTAAAACAGCCTCATGTGTCCAGAAGAACCTGAGAACAGTTCAGGATTAAATTAATTTGCAAGCTTCATGCTGCAGTATTTTGCTTTCTTCATTCAGACGAAAGGAAAAAGGCAGTATGGAGAAGAATTACACTGAGTTGCTGTGTTTCTGCACACTTACAAAGCACAAGGCAAGACCATTACTTAGAAAGGCCCAGAAATGTCTAGAAATAAAACATGACAGATCCTGGACACACTTCATATAATGCAACTGTATTTTATGTTTTACTCATGAGCGAGCTGTGTCATAATCAGTCACCTAGAGAAAGTTAAATTGTTAGTAGCTGGTAGAAAATAAAACATTAGAGATCATCTTGCAGGCTCAGCTGTGTCTGCAGGGAAGGCAAAGTCCCTCTGTCTGATAATTTTTAGTCCAGACAACACACTGCTGTTTTACCAGCAAGTATAGGTTGGCTCGCTATGAGCAGAAGGACCAGCATGCTATCAGCCAGTAAATCATCAACTGTTTGAGTGCTGAAAAGGTTTGGGGACATTTTCAAAAAACTATGAGACCTGCCCTTCCAGTCCAGCCTCAGAGAGTCTGGTGGCACACTTCACCTGCTGTGCAGGAGTCATGCATGGAATAAGATCAGCAAGTTGTGTGCTTGTGTACAGAGGCTAAAATAAATGTAACTGTCACTGTTTGTGTTTACACAGGGAAGAGTTTGTATATGCATTCACTAAAAAAACACTTATAAATCACCATTAAACCTCATCAGGAACCACTTCTCATTCTTTTGAAACTTGTGAGTGAGACCACCATTTTTGTAGTTCTCAGTATGACAAACTTTTGTTTGGCCAGGCAGAGCATTTTAAACACTCACATTCACAAACCATCTATGAAATGTAATGAAGATATAGAAAAAATTAAAAGCAGAAGTTGCACATTAAAAGTCAGCATCTATTGTTACTGTGAGTGTACCATGACCTAAAATACTGATGTCTAAGATGTCCCTTTCGTGTCTAACACAGACACTAAGAGTCCTCTGAAAACTGAGGGTTCATAGCAAAAATGTAAAACAGCTCATACGGAGCAGGGGATGCCTGCATCTAACGTCACTGACGAGGACTTCTGGATACCGTGTTGGAGGCAGGAGATAAAATTAATATTGTCTCCATTGAAATAATTCTGAATAAAAAATGTGTATCATTAGAGTTGGTCTTAAACGCAGCAATTCTAGCTTAAGTCTGCATTATTTCTGCAAGGCGCTGCAGTTGGAGCCTTGCCACTGGGAAATCTCCCAGCAGTTCATATGGCTACTGTTTTACTTTCCTTGGCTCAAAAGAAAGGAAAAAAAGCTGTGTGGAAAGAACATGGGTCATAGCAGGAATTACAGTGCTTCTGCAAATTCATAAAGTGCAGGGCCAGCCAATTACCTGGAAAGGCTGAAACGCATCTAGCAACACAGCATGGCAGTTACTAGACTATGCCCAGCATGGGACCAGCTTTGTATGTGCAGGCAAGCTATGTAGTAGATGACTGCAGCTTGAGAGAGCAGGACACTTAGTTACGTGTCTACGGTGGTGGTACAAGAGCCTCTGACTGCTGGTGGTTTCCATCTGCAATGTCACAAAGTCAGAAGAAAGAGGAGACAACGTTGACTGTACTAGAAGCAGAGTTACCACTGTGGGTGTAGTAGTCCACACCATTCTGCGGAGGTACCACAGGCAGAGTTTTAATGAGGTGTTAGAGGTCAGATACAATCTGCCTCCAGTTCGCCTTGTCCATATCATCTGGTTCTCAAGATTTTGTTCACATCTTTTCTTGATGCTGTAAGGACTCACATTGTTAAGATAGTAGCTGTGGCCTAGGCTTAGACTCTTGTCTTTTTTGGAGAGTTTCAGCTCATTGTACTTCATTCTGTTTTTCTCTGGTTAGACTCCTTCTGGGCTCTGGTCTAGATACAAGGAACAAGTGCCTTCCATGACAGTAGACATCTGTTGCATAAGAATGGAGTGATCTATCAGGCTGATCTTCTTTTTTGTCCCACTTGTCTCAAAAGCACTATTTAACCAACAGTGTCAGAGGCCAAGAAAACACAGTAATTTGAGCACAAAGAGATGGTTTTTTTCCCCAAAAGCAGAAAAGGGTTTTCTGTAAGCTCAGTTTGCTCCTAGTCTGATCTGAAGCCTAACTAATGTAACCAGTATGGTAACATCGTAGTCATCACTTCCAAATGAATTTGGGCAAAAAAAGGGAGTTTGCAATTGAATAGAAGCTGTGGAGTTTACTAGTGTTACCTACGAGCTTTTCCAGGCACTCCAGATCTATGGAGTAACACAAATCTCAGAGTATATGAGTGACTGTATGGGTTTGTGTATGTATGGCTTAATTGTTTTCAGATCAGACCTCTCATTTAGCTAACTGTCACAAAGTGGAAGGATTCTTATTGTGAAACTGAAAGGGGGCCTTACCAAATTATGGGGAGGTAGACTTCTGAAACCAAAGTTTCAAACAAGTTTAATTGCTACAGTTCCATTTGTCTCAGACTTTTGGACCATACTCTTTGTAATTCCTATCCAGAGAAACATCCTTACCTCATAGTCAGGATGAATTACTTTCATATTTCATGTTCATTTCACAGGAAAGTTACTAAAATGACTTAACAGTCAGCTACATTTCAATAGTTTCAGTTTGAATGGGATCTCAAAGCCCATGGATGTATTTATGTCTATGTGGTGCCAGAGGTGTGAGGAGCTGGTTTACTGTAATCTGTCACTACTGTAAAGGATTTTAGGTTGGACTTGCCTAAAGGGTAATTTTAGGGAGCATTTCTAAGCTGTATGGACAGCTATTACAGTCATACGCATGCACCTCACATGCATACAAGGTGCCTGCAATGCCAACATACATAATTCAGTTTTCAAGGCAAGGTTAAAGTTCTATATAAATAGAGAGATAAATAGAGGGATATAAAAGTGTATAGAAATACTTTTTCCCGTATCCCTCTCAGTAAACCTTTACTGAGAACACCATATTGTTATATATAGTTCAAGTTGATGATATCTGGTTTTAGCACAACATGTTGGAAAAGTGTCTCATTGGATGAATGAGATGATTCCAGAAAAAGTGCAGTTATCAACTGTCACTTTCTGGCAAAAAGTCAGGCATCACCCACAAGCACAAATCAACTTACTTCCCAAAAATATGTCAGCAGAAGAAGGAATATTTTCTTTTCCACATTAACACCATGTAACACCTGCTGGCCTGATCAGCTTTCTAAAAAGGTCACCAGCAGCTAAAAGTAGTTAAGAGCTGATGAACATGGTTTTCCCATATGTACAAAGAAGTGCTAGCAAAGCCTGTACTGCTGGTGGTCCTTCAAGTTGGAAGAAAACTGCCACACAAAGATTATGTATTTAAAAGACACGTTCCTGTACCAAAAGACAAGAAAGATAATTTCTTTTAACTCTTCTTTTTCCTTGCATAAATAGATATGCCTTCTATAGAGATCTGACTGGACGGTGTGTTTTCTTTTGTGTTTTTCTTTTTTGCTTTTACTGAATTTTCAGACTATGAAATATACTACTTGTGCATATCCAAACCCACAAAAAAAAAAAACCACAGAAAAAATCTTTACTGAGAACATCAACAAACAACAAAATTTTTTCCATCAAAATGTTTGCATGAAAAAACAAAGCAGAACCTACAAAGGGTTCAGCACTCTTATAAAACTTCTTACTCAAGCAAATTTCTCACCAGACTCAATGGGATGTTGTCATGTGGTTCGCAATGGGCTAAACTAAAAGGGATAGAGCAGGGGAATCACAGCCAAACTGAATTTCCAGAGGACATCTTGCCTGATACAGTCAAAACTCAGCAGTCAAAATTCAGCACAGCTCTGCATACAACGAAACACAACAGTTTCACCAGCCTGTGGAAAGAATAAACGCCCTCTCACACTGAGGTTTCTAGCAGTGTCAGAGGCTTAGGTCCACAGCACATTGACTTATGCAGCGCTTAAATTTTAAGTACTTTGCCAGCTCTTGGAACTTCTTGTCCTGGTTTGGGTACATGCATTTACTAAAGCAATTCCCAAAAGAAGAAGAGGAAAATACTTAAGCATAGGACCTGCAATAGCCAGCATGCCGTACAGAGAATGGGACTTTCCATCCTTTCTGCTAAAGATGCTTCAGTGTTAGGTAAAATAATTAAATAAGACTTGAAGCCAGAGGTATAACAAACAGAATTTCTCTGTCTTCTTGTAGCAGAAGAGATATGTTATGCCATACCAAACTGCATAGCTTCTCTAAGGCAGGGATCTGGGATGACCTTTGGTGAATGCAGGAAGCCAACAAGAGATGTCAAAGGGAGCACACCAGCCCCTGCTAACAGATTATGTAACACACAAACTCTTCACTTCAAATTTCTCTTCACAGGAATATGAATGTCACATAAACTGAAGAGAAAACTGTCAGAGAAAATGCTATGTAAAGTAAAAGAAGATATCCATCACTTCAGTACGGCAAAAGAATTACTTCCACTGCTAAATTTTCAGAATCTTAAGTGAAAGGAAAAGGGGTACGGATGCTTAAGGGGAACTGAACCTACTAGCATTCCCATTTTCCAAAAAGTCAAAGAGAACTTCATTGTAAAATATCAACCTGTTTACTGGTAGAAAGCCAGCTCAAAAATATGAGATTCTTAATTTACTAATGCTGATTACTGCAATGACATCTGATTTCATATGAAGAGCAAGAGTTTGACACTACTACCTTTTGGTTTAAGGGAAGAGGGAGTTTTCTCTAGGACTCAAGAATACTGTGAGTCCTGCCTCATACATACCAAGCACCTACAACAGAGATTTGCCCCTTTTCACCAACAAAACTCTGAGCACCTTAGGCGTTTTTGGTGTAAGGGAAGTCATGTCTCAGAAAGTTCAAGCACAACCACTGGAAAGTTAAAAATTGATGAATGCCTTCCACTCTAAGTAGGGTGTGTTGTAATACCTCATTTATCTTTCCTTCTAGCAGTAGGCATTTATGAGCCTTGGTCATTACAATATTTGAAAATAGAAGTGGCTATTTCCCTTTCTGGGTTTTCTTTCTTCCAGACAGTTGGTAGAAAGGTCTGATACATTTGCTGGTTCCTTACTTTTGTATTGGCTATCTTGCTTCTGTGATCTCCCTGTGTGCAGGGAACATGTGGTATGCTCTGCACTGCATGATATCGAAAGAATGTACAGGATACTTTTCAAGATGATAATCTGCATGAATGATTTCCAAAATTTGCTGGACACTCAAGGCATGAAGTTGGTTCCTCCAATTAAGGCAGAGGGATCTGAACAAAACTGAGTTAAGATGACTGTTGCATTTGAGTTGAAGGATTATCTTGTTTTCAGTGGTGATATTTAGAATATTAATGACGTAATGCAAAGGCTTATCAGTAGAACAAATAATGTTTGTCACATATATTTAGATCACGCTATTATCTTAACACATACAGATCACTCATATTCAGATGAAAAAACTGAGAGAATCATTAGGGTTTACTTTACTTACTATATGACTCATTTGTTGTATTACTCAGTTATTTTTCCATTCTTGGAGGTTTCCCTATTTTTCATCATTATTGCTTGAATGCAGAAAAAATGTTATGTTCATGCAAAATAAACCAGTTTTTCAAGCTGTTGCTTTAGCTACCTCTTAAGTACTCACTTGCACCCAAAGTGAGAGCCTTGGAAAAATTTAAAGAACAGCTCCAGAAGTGGTGGTTTAAAGTTTGGGAACCAACTAGTAAAGACAGTAGCTCTTACTGACAGCAGCCTTCACTGTCTCATGACTGGCAGTGCTTATCCTGGTGCTTATCTGTCATTTTCCCATAATACTGCTTGCTGTCCTGCACCTCCTATGCCTCCTACTGATTAAGTTGTTTCAATACATTTTCTGAATATAATGTCCATACTGAAAAAACCACATTTTGCTATCACCTATGTGTATCTCCCTGTGACAAATTCATTCAGACTGGTATATTTCCATGGAGGTTGAACATTTGTTACTATGCTATACTCATGTAGACTTTTAATGGCTCTCAGATGTTTCTCCTTTGCTAACGATACTAAAAGCTCTATTGCTGTGTTCATAAATATAAAGAGAGGGAGAAAAGTGGTTTAATGTTACTTAATAGTTCACTGATTTCAGCCTTCCTTTCTTCATCTACGATGTCCAGTATCTGCTACCAAATTCATGTTGTCTATTATATATCTTGCCCACGTTGTTCAACTAATTTTTTTAATAAGGCTGTGGCAAAAAGTACAAAACAGTAATACACACATACACAGTCAGCTCTTGAAGTGTCCACTTTCATGATGATAGGAAACAGGACAGCCAGTGAAGCCCCAATCTTTTATAGTCCTGCTGTTAAAAGTACAGAATGTCTTTGTGTCTCCATTGTGTGACAAACATAAAACAGTAATAGGGCTCACTTCTGAAAGCGATGCTTAATTGAAACAATATTTGCACCATTATTTTTATTTAATAATAAAAAAACAATATGGAAAACTCTTAAACTATTTGAAACACTTCTGTATAAAAATAGACCTCTTGAGAGTAGATCTAGTACTTCTCACTAGTATAAAATATTTAACTGATTGCCTTCAAACATTTTTAATAAGGATCTTGGGGATGTCACGTCATCTGGGGGAAAAAAGCTTATGACACTAGGACTTTTCTAGAAAAAAAGAAGGGGTCAAAAATAATCTTAAAATAGAAATATTCTTCTAACCTGTGATGTTTTTCTCATAAACATTATAAGCCTCATTCTTTGAAGACAAAATTTCATGTACCACAAATTGCCTGGAAATGTAACATAAAAATCTTCTTAGTTGAATTAATCTCCATGCAGAGTGAATGAAGTGTGGTATAACTTGATTTAGGTTTGAATAGCAAATAATGAAGTCTGGAGGAAGGTAAGGGAAAAGACAGAAACAATGTATTTATGTGCACAAAAATTTTACGCAAGAAATGTCATTTTTCAGAAAAGCTGTGTTTTCATGAGGGACTGTAGTTGCTGGATAAGAAAGTTATGCAAACAAATAATATTCTAATACCACTGCTCTTTACAGCAGTCAGTGACATCTTTGCAGTCTAGATAAAAAGTTGCTCTGACTTCTTGGCTTACGTTTTCTTTTGAGTTTATCTTCTTCCCTCCATTAGAGAAGGTCTATTATGAATAAATGATCTATTTGTAATAGACCAAATTAAAACAAAAAAGCTGCATGCCTAGCAAGAGCAAACAGATTGTCAGAGAGCAGCAGGACTGGCCGTCTCCATATTGGAAGGCAAGCCCAGAGCTCAGAGTAACAGCAAGGCAAGGGGCCCAGAGGAAGAAGAGCAGAGCAGGTCTGATGCTGGTAATCTCACAAACCATGAGTCCCAGTGCTCACCAGGCAAGTTCACAGTGATCAGGCAAGTCTGAAATCAAACCATGAAGTCAAGTGTGGTCAAAGACTGAATTAGCAAAGCAGCCAAGCACTAGCACAACTGCAGTATAGTTCAAAGACCCACTGCCTGATCTGACCTACAGCTCCCAGGCAAAGCAGGGAGCCCTGCTGTTGCTTCTCACTGCTCTTCCACAGCACTTTTCACAGCAGCCTGATCCCAAGTTTCACAGCTTCACCATATTGGAACCAGCCTTGATCAGAGGCAGACAAACCCACAGCAGAGGTGAAATAACTAGGACACTGGGCCCCAGCAAAGCTTTTGGATTCCCAACAGGTTCCTCTAGGAAAAAGACTTTCTTTTCATTTCATGAACTTCATAACTTGCATCTTATTCTGAGAACTTATTCAGCTGTAACTTTGTAACTTCATGGTGATGTAGCATATACCTAAGGACAAGCAACTACACTACAAAGTGATTTGAGATCTAGAACTGGAAAAGAGATCAAAAAGCAGTTCTGGTTTTGTCAGTTTTTAATGGCTTCCTTGGTGCACATTCTTCTAAGGAATATTGTATTCTGTTTTCATTTGTCAGAACCAAGAGAAACCAACATAACATCTATGGCTGGAAGGAATCCCTACCCCTGCAGTGGGATAGGGAATTTACTTTTGGAGCCATCACCTGGACATGACAGCAGGAAACAGAAGTTTCTTTTCTTGCACTTTTGATGTCTACCTCTTTCTCCTTTTCAACTGAGGCCTTTTAGATAGTGTCGCCCTTCTGTGTCAGGCTGCCCCAAGGTGGGACAGCAATCCTCATGTCTGGAGAAAAAGAACATTTTTTCCCTCCCTCATATTTCATCTCTTGGCTGTAAGAGAAAGAGAGAAACCCTTATGCATATCTTTTCTCTCAGAAGGCCTAGTTGGGAATTTTTTTCCCTAGTGAAGCTGGATCGTAGCTAGAAAAAAGTGGGACAAAAGCCAGAGTTCTGTCCCTTACAGCAGTGTTTAAGACATCTTTTTTTCAACCTTACAGCCAGTCCTGAAGAAAACATATGAGCTGGACATGTTTTTCGAAGTGATCAGGAAGAGGTGCTGAGAGTGCATGACGTTTCCCAGGATCATTGTTTTGCAAGCATCTAGAGAAAGGCATAGTGATGAAGAAATCACAGGAAGTCAATCAAAATTGTGTTAAATCTCAACTATTTAAAGTTTCTTTCTTAAACAATAGCATTATTAAATTAGTGAGAATGTAAAATGTGTATGCTATGTGTATGAAAGGAGCAATCAGAGATGTAGAAAACAAGCTAGATACAACTCTCAGAGTAATCACGCTTCAGTACTTCTATCGCCATGATGGGGGCTACCTGCATGAGCAAGAAGTAGAAATTAGTCTGCAGTGTGTAATGCTCTCCTTTCAATGTCATTTATTTAAATCTTTCTTTCTTTGTGGTGTATATATAGTTCTATTCAGGTAATTTGATGCAGGCTAAATGATCTGCAGTTGATAGAAACACAAAGTAAAGCTTTTGCTTGGCTTTAATGCACACTTTGAATTCATCTGTCTCAACACTTCAATGACAAAAAGATTTTGAATACTTCATATGCATGGAGAAGTAATGGGCACACTGCCCTCCTCTCCCTTCCAGTTTCTATAACATAATGACCCTTCTACACTGATGCTTTGCAGAAAAAAATTCAAATAACCAGTTCAGCAAACCAGGTGCAGTCACGGGATGTGATTATTGTTTGTTAGATGCATTGCAAGAATAGTCTTTAAACCAGCCAATGAGACTGGAAACAAACCTGGATGCATAAAACAAAAAAATCCAAGCTGAGCCTCCATGTTTTTTTCTTAGCTAATTTAATTACATGAACTTAAAACAGACGAATTGTGTGCAAACAGCAACATTCTTCTATAACTTGATGCATTTTAAATGCTGCAAGTGTTTTCTTGTGGGACAGAGAAGAGAGGCACACTGAGCTCTCTCTGAAAGCAATTAAGTACTAATAACAGGGGGTGACATCATGCTGCATGACTTCTTCAATTAGAACACCAAGTCATTTCTGGCTTAATCATTCCCACTTGCTAATTTTTTCTCTAGAAGACTTAACAGACCAGCTTCTTGCCCCTATTTAAAATAGGATTTCTGATTCTGACACCTTTTGAACAGAATTCCACTTGGATAGAGCCTTCTGTTAAAATAGAATCTGGTATTTCTCCTGCAACAGAACAAGACATCAATAGCTCATATGAAAAACTAATACAAATTAAATAAATGAAGATGAGTGCTTTCATTTTCTATTTAGCAAGAATATGGACTGAATCCTCTTCTTACTGAGATTAAGTAGAAGTTTTGCCACTGGCCACTGTACAAAGCAAATGTAGCCCAGCATACGTAAATTATTATACACCTTCTCCTTTCAGTTTGTAAAAAAAGTGGGATTTTATATCAAATCATGTATTCAAAGTATTTGAGGAGAATAAAAAGAAATTCTAACATTGAACATTTAAAGAATGTCACTAGAGTAGGGGTAATCAGGGACATTCCTGTTAATTACATGGCAGTAAGGATGCAGTTTGAATCCTGCTTTGAAGAAGTATTTTTGGTTCTATACTATTTTCTCTCTTAAAAACTTATTCTTAAAATGTTTTCTGTTAGGCAAAATAAGGCAGTATAAAACCAGCTAACCTGAAGCCTCTTCCCATTCTCTACTCTTATGCATGAATATTGAGATGTTACTGTAGCTTTCAGTTTTTCAACCTTTTATGCTCTAAATCTAAATGACTGATGTTGCAGCTACCTCTTTGGTGAAATCCCCACATATTTCACAGGAAGTACAGAAACCAATTACTACCCTTTTCCTTAGAATTAGAAGTAGTGAATAACTGTAGAAAATATATTTAAGACGAAATCTTTTGTTCCATCCTCAAACCAGGTTTGATTTTTGGAAGTCATTTTTGATTGAAGTAATTGCAACCTATTGATTCCAAAATCCCTTCTAATATTCAGTAGGCCTTTCTGATTATTTATTACAGCCCTTAATCTTACATATTATTTTGAGTGGTTTGACAATGTTTGTCAGGGCAATTGCTTATAAGATTGTAAGAACTATAAACAGGGCCATGAGGTGTATTGGGTCTTGTCTGAGCTGAACATATACTGGACAGTGTGAAACTGAAGTCAGCTCCATCCTGATCTTAGTAAAAAATTATGCATATGACAATCTTTTACAAAAGCATAGAAAGAGAAAAGGAAAAATTCTTCTGAAAAAAGGAGAGTCTCAGGAAAAATACAGGTGGATGAATAAAGAACAATAGTCAGCAGCAAAAGAAAAAAAGAACAGGATCCATGATATATTTGGAGGAAAGAAAATACATCATTGTATTGGAAAGGAATCTGGCAGACATTTTAATACAGTTTTCAAACAACCTTTTTCATTAAATTTAGTAAGATCAATAACTTTTAAATGAAATGTAGGTAAATGTAGGTAAAGCATCAACATTTAAAAACCTCACTTGAACTGAAATATCTGTCTATTTTTAGAGAGTATCTTCAGTTCTTTTTGTCTGTGAAATACTTTAGAAACTTAAGCTAATAAGCCCTCCATATAGCCCTGCAAAATTTGTGCTATTATCCCCATGTTACAGGTGAAGAAAGATTAAGGAACTTTGTTCGGACCACAAGAAAATTATGTATCAGAGACAAATTAGAGATTTATAGTTTCAATTTCTGCACTCAGACCATTAAATCAAATCTCTCAGTCCAGCCATCACTATTAACTGTCTTCCAAATTTACAGTGAAATATGATCTTGCAGACCTTCTCCAGTGTCCTCCTTCTTGCTTCTTCCTTTTTCACTGGAGTGCTCACAGACTTTATTTCCTACTGAGACCTACTTTGAGTATTGATATTAATGTGTAAAAGTCCCTGTGTGACAGAAGCGATCCAGAGCTTTCTGTAGTGCAGAAGGTCGTGCATCTGGCATCTGCACCTGGTGAAAAGTTATTCAAAAGAAAACAGTAGAGCCATTTTCCAACAGCTACATATGTGCCTCCCACAGAGAGCTGCAGCTTCTGGCTCAGGGTAAGGACAGGAGCTCTGTTACCACTCTGTATTTTTTCAACGTGAAAAAATATTACACCAGTTTAGATGGCTCTTCATTACTAAGGAGCCTGGGCTGTAAGGCTGCCTTAACCCACGTTTCCTCCCAGTTAACAGTGGGCAAAAATCTCTAGCAATCATCTTCATTAAGCTTTATTATCTTTCATCTTACAACAGAGTGTAGAAATAGAAATGAAAATGTTCTCCATACTGTTTCATCTTACTAAAACCAATAATTTAGTCAACAGCTTCTAAAGATTTCATTGGGTATTTGTTTCTTTCTCATATTCTCCTCCATCCTATCACTTGTTTTTGTGCAGCCATTTTATTTCCACTTGAACAGTGTGGGAGAAATCCTCATTCCTTTGCAGTCAAAGGCAATGTGAATGTACCCTTTGCTGCTAGGTTTTATCATGTGAATATGCAGGCAACTCACAGTAAAAAAGCTTCTTGCTATTTTATAGTGTTACAAATGTACTGTCTTTCTGTCTGTGAGACACATATTTGCTATATTCTTCACAGCAGTAAATCTTCAAGTATATAGGGAGAAATTAGTTCTGGCATAACTCCAGGGGAGCAATTAGGGTGACACCAGGACTGAGTTTGCCTGGCAGCATCTGGTTCAGGAGTTGAGAACCATCTTGCCAGGACTTGAAGATATGAAGAATTTACCACAGGAAGAAAACTAACACTTTATGATTCCTCCCCTAGGCTTGCCATATCATACAAGGAATATCAGTGGTGGGTCACAGCTGAAAGTCGGTTGTTTGGTGGAAAGTACGGTCTCCTCATTGCGCAGAAATACACAGTAATCTGTAATGTGAAGACACAAATCCTGACTTAGAAAAACTCAGAATATATTGGAGATGAGAAGTAGAGTAGTAGACAGAATGATGGACAGATAGATTAGTTATGGTAACAAATTATATTATGGCCACTTTGTTTGAAAAACTACCTTCTTGTAAATTCAGAGTTGCTCTGAAGGCAGATGTCCTTGCAGAACAGGGCGAGATTTTTACTGAAGAAGTGGGGCAAGATGCCTCACACCTTTTCTCACTGAGCAGGCTGAGGAGAAGTAAGGTCATAGTCTACCTCTGAGCCTTGAGGTCTGGATTCTGTCCTGCCCACCACAGCTGCTGCTGGGCTGAGGAGAAAGCCAGACCCAGATATTAAATTCCTGTTTAGTAAGAGGAATTGCCTCCAGCTTTGCTGCCAATGTGGAAGCCACAAGCAGTTTGCCAGTTGTGGCAATTGGTTTAAGCCCCATCCTTCTGATCCTTCATTAAGTTACTAGACTAGTTGGTAAGATTGGGGCACTGAGTTTGAAAAACATTTTGGAAAAGCCAACACTACCCAGAGTCTCGCCATGTGTAGCCCCTGGATGGGAAGTGCAGGGGCTGCAGTTGTGTTCAGTGCAGACAGGGGACGTTCAGCCAGCTACTGGGAGATGCTATAACATTGTCTCACAGCTTAGCAGTGCACAGTGTGTCTGTATGCCTATGCACCGTGAGATTACCCTTGTCTCACCTTTTACATACAAAAGTTGGGAAGCTAGACTGTTTTTAGGATCCTGAGGGGAACCACTGCCTTCACAGCCACCCAGGTGCTGGCATCAACAGGAGTCTTTTTGCCAAGCAATGTGGGCTGAATGCTTATGTAATTTTAAGAAAATTGTGAACTCTGAATTTCATCGTATGCTTGTGTCTCTGTTTTGTTACTTCTGCGTTTGCATCAGAGATGCTGCGCCAAAATAAAGACCACAAAGCCTCATGGGTGTGTTACTGTTCCAAGATAAATATATCTTTATTTTATCCAGGGTCCTACCTCGAGCACTGATTGAGAACAGTTTATAGAAGAATAAGCATTGAATTGATCTAAGGGCAGCAAAGACCCCAGAAAAAGTAAAATAAAGTTTACTGTGTTGTTTCGATAATTAAGATTCTTTTCTAGCATCGAATTATGGCTCCAGTTATAAAAATCTCAGTCAGTGTTTGACTTGGTTATGAACAGAAATTGTCAAATTCAGCCCTAGCATAAACATTCAAATTCCACTGAAATCAAGAGGCATTGTTCCCACTAACACCGTGGCTGAATTTGGTCTAATGATTTCCAGAGCATCAAAGAGGCTGCCACTGCAAATGCAATTACCATTTACAACAAATTATATTGTACTAGCACCTGGTGGAGCCACTTGTATGTGAAGCTCCCTACAGTAGACCAGTAGACACCATTGCATGCTTTTATTAGGAGAACATCCCCCATTTTATATTTTGTAAGTGAACAAGGGAAATGCTATGGCTTGTCCAAGGCCACCTGGCAATCTTATGAAGTTTAGAATAGTTGTATTCTTATCTTCTTGAAGTAGGCTGTCTGTGACTGTTCACTCAACTCCTGTTCAGGTTTGATAACACACAGCCTGCACTGAGGCCCGACGTATGCCGGGAGCAGTGCCATTAGGTCCATGTGAGAGCAACACATAGGCAGAACTCAATGTCCAGGAAGAGCTAACAGTCATTATGCAGCCATTATTGCCTGCAGCTTGCTGTCTCCTGCAGCCATCAACCTTACAATGATTGTCTGGCAGTTTCTTCAGAATCCACTGATTTATAGAAGTGATATAGACCTGGCTTACAAGCTGGAAGGTATAAATACATCAGCTTAGTGAAAAAGCTGTTGAAGTGCATGCAACAGCAGCCTGACTGCTGAGGCTTTCGTGGTTCCGTGTTATACATGGGAGACCCATACCCTGATGGGGAACAAAAGATGAATACTCCCACCCTTACTCAGTTAGGTAACCAGTTTGCTTGTAGGCACACGAATTACAAGTTATGAATTAGAGAACTTGTGACTTGGAAGCCTCATGCATGAAGTGATGAATTAGTGAATTCATGTATTCAACTAGGCTGTACAAAGGGGATTGAGCCCTTGTTTGACATGTTTCTTCATTGACTTTGCTAAGTATAATTTACAGAATACCTTGTCCTGTAAATTTGAGAGATACAAATAGACTGTGACAGCTGCCGTAGTTTACTATAACTATTATTTCTGTGCAGACATTAGCAGAATGCTTTTTTCGTACAATGCATTTTGTGCATCCTTTGGCAGGGCAGGAAGAATATTTTGAGCTAAAGGGGATCTTTGCACCCTCTCTGTGTGCCCATACATCATCCAGATCCACAAGATGCAGGTGAAGTTTCTATTACCATGGCTTGCAATTTGTGTGGATGCCTTACACTGGGGTCTTAGAAATAAATGGTGTTCATATCAACAGTAATGCTCCCAATGATTTCATCTGCATCCAAGCATGGTCAGTCAGACCTAGAAGGCTGCTGGATGACGTTTCTTGTGGGCTATTGCCAGCAGCAGCCCTGTGGTGATAGCCAGGACAAGACCCAGCAGCAGGCCTCCATTTCTTCAGTCCCAGATGAATTTGTCTGAGTTTGAACTTGGTCATGTCGTGAACAAGGTGAAATCAGCCACAACAGGTTTTGCTTCTTGGAGAACAATATGAGATGTTTGTCCTTCACTAGGCCATCTTCTTCTATGAACCTGGATAATGTGATACTCTTGTGGGGTCTCTCATCGCAGCAGCGGAACACAGGCAGAGCTCTAACTTGAAGCCAAGGGTTTTCCTCCTGTTCAGAAGACATAAGAGTCCCCCGAGAACAACAAAAGTTGTACAATTCCGTAGGTACTTCCAAACATACGATACCCTATACTTAATTAAACACAGATCTTCCCATGCTGGCTTTCAAACTGAGAGAGCAATTAAATATCCTTTTTTCAAAAAGAGTGTTTTCTTGGGTTCAAGTGAGACTGCAGCCTGTGATTCATCTCAGCCAGTGAGAAAAGAAGGATCTTTGGGTCACTGTAAACACATTTCCCAGATGCCTTACGCTTCAGCTGGGATTTGTACAAATGGCCTTTCAGACTAAATGGACGCTGCTAATCTGCAGTGCAAAGCTCTCTCTATTGCATTTTCTGTGTTTGTTACAAGAAGCAGTAGGATGACAGCTTGATTACATTTATGACTTTTAAGGAGCCAGGACTTTTCTTCTGTTACCAGAAGAACAAGAGAAATCACTTGCTTTGAAATAAAAGAGCCTGAAAGTTCGTTTTTACTTTGAGACTTAATCCAATAGCTCTTCATTAACCTTTATTTTAGAGATTAGAGGAAATTATCTCAGACTAAAGGTATGTGGTTATGCATTACCATGAAAAAAAAGTGGTATTCCATGTTAGCACACCATTCAAGGATGACAGTCAAAACTAAAAAGAATAAATGTCACCAAGCCATAACTTCTGTTCACAACTGTAGACTGATTGAAATGTGTGACCGTCTTGCACTACAAGACAGCCTTTCTTCAGAGGACATGGCAAATCCAAGGAGTGAGACGCTTACAACCTCTGACTCAAGTAAGAAGTAAAGAATTTAGAAGGAGATGTAATTAAAATAGTGGTTGCAGTGTATTTTAGAATTAGAGTCTGCCTTCGCTGCAGTCTCAGAGTTCCCAGTGAAGTCTGTAAAGCGGGCAGAAAGTAACTGAAATACTGGGCTTGATCTTCAAGTGACTACTTCAGGAGCAACAAAACACCTAAGTTCACAGTGAAATGGGTCTGTTCAGCAGGACCTTTTCTGGAGAATGAATAAAACTTATCATTCTGTACCGATTTTAAATGCTTAATCATATCAGCGATCCTTTTGCTTATCAATCAGATTAATCTTTTTTTAGGAAAAAGAATCACTTCGTCTGGAATCAAAAGAAAAATTCCCATCAGGAAAGGTAAGAATGTGTCTATTGCTAGCTTACTCCAGACAGCCCTGACCGTTTTATTTAGTGCCTGCTGACTCTTGCCAAAATTTCTTCCTGGCTATGAAAAAGGAGGCAAGACCTGGAATGGTTGGAGGGGACTGCAGAGGTGATAAACTTTATGGAGATTCTTAAATCTTTTCCACTCTAAATAAATCTGACAGTGTCATCTGGTAATATCCTTTTATTTCGTATGTCATTCAAAATTTATCAAGAGATACTGCTCCTTTTGATGAATGTGTTCTTTTCTAGCATACTAAAATTATATATTTATATAAAAATACAGTTTAATTATCATATAATTCCCAGAGCAGGTAAACACTTTTTTGGTAATACCAGTAACATACTTCCTCTGATTTTCTCTCTCTACTTAACTCACAAAGTACCCCTTCCTTCAGAACTCATAAATGAGCACTCAGCAGTCTGGTACGTATTTTGTTAAGTAAAATCAGTTATTTTCTGTTGCAATAGTACTTCAGAACCCAGAAATAGGACTCCATTACAATAAAATCTCTAAAGCAATAAGAAGTTTTTTAAGATGATGGTAATTAACTCTGTTTTGCATTGCCATGAGCAGAGAGGAAAAAAGAATATGGCAATGGTAACATCAGTTTTGCACAAAGGTAGTTTTGGTTTCTGAAGTCACTAGGTCACAGCTGGCTTCTTGCTTTGGTAGGGACAGATGTCAGTCCTTCAGGGATACCCTGGAAAAATTGATTTATAAGTCTTAATGAAAAACGTCTAAAGCACTGAAAGAGAAAAAAGTTGAGAGTTTCCTGGAAATGGTGAGCCAAAAGCAAAGAAGGCCAATTGCTTATTTTCTATTAACAGAATAAACACATATTTTCCTGTGAATCTCAAGCTGTTAACTATTGCAATACCCACTTTTGATTCTCTAATTTTAATTTCTGCTGATAGTTATTTTTCAGTCTTGTCTTATTTCCAAGCAGGAAGAAGGGGGAACAAAATCATAATTATCTCCACGTACAAATACATTTAATATTTTCAAGTTTATCTATTTTAAACATAATGAAGTATATTTTAAGAAGTTATTTCAGATTAAGCGCATAGAAATTCTCTGCCAGACCTTGTTGTGCAAGTTAAAGGTGGCATCCCCTCCTTTTTTTATTTGTTGCCATTTCTTTGCCAGTATTTACCAGACCTGGCAAATGGCAAACCATCCTTAATCTACTCTGGGCAGAATGAGGCAGCTTAACATCACCAGTTTATGAAAACCTGGCCAATAGGCAATGATAAACAATTTGAGATTATTATTATCATCAGGTAGAATAGTTATTTGCTTACTGAATATTCTACTAGGAAATAAGAAAAAGAGTTTTCGCATGTTTATACAAAAATGTTGTGAATGCAAAATCCCAGAATGATGCATTCCTATGGGAAAACTAATATTTTTCTGTCCTGTAAAAGACACACATCGCTTAGTAAAAATGAAAGTTCCTGTGTTACTGCTATGCTATGTAAATATTGACAAACACTACATTAACTCGGCAAATAGAAAGTAAGATAAATTTATGTTTTACTTGGGTTATCATAACCAATTTTTTTTGTCATAATGTAAACATAAATAATATCCAATAGAGCAAGCTTCCTGAATGGTGTTAAATTGTTTCTTCTGATTGCACAATGTATGAATAGCCACAACGCTTTATTCATAGTTTAAGCGTGTTTTGCGTAATAGCTGTGCCAAAAATAGCAATAGTTGTCTTCTAACTATTTTGTAAAATCCTTTTTTTTTTTTATTTTAAGGAATTAAACTATTTTACAAAATATATATATGAAGTGTGAGCAATGGAGTTTTTTAGCGGTTCGGTAATGAATCACACACTAAGAACTGCATTATTTCTGCTGTTTTGGTTAGTTTCAGCTAATTTGTATCACGTTGTTGCTGGTTCCAGATTACATGAGTATGCAACAGTATTTCTGAAAAGAATACATACAATTACTAATTTAAATGTTTACCTCCATGAGTAGTTATGAATGCCACTCTTAAATTAATTATTTTGGGCCATTATAACTTAGTTGCCTGAGTGGTAACACAAGGTCAATACAGGTGAAGGGGAGGTAATATAAAACTAAAGCATGCATTGCATGTTTTTGTACTCATCCATTAATTTCAGTTCTCTAGAACTGTATGGCTATCTTGGAAACACTTACTCCTTGTTCCTAGAATTCAAATTATATATAAGGACAGGCTACAAAAGGGGAACCAATATAGAAGCTTTGCCTGGGACATTCAGCAATGGTATTACATGAGCCAGAACTCAGAGTTAAGATGTAGAGATGTAACTAGCAAGAGGTGACAAGATACAGAAGTAGCTACTTTAGTAAGTGCAGAAATAAACAAGTAAAATCTGGGCAAAGCCATGTGACACTTGCTTTGGGCAGGCTAGGCTGGATGACTTCCAGAGGCCCCTTCCAACCTGAATGATTCTCTGTCAATGTGCAAATGAAGCAGCAATAACATCCATCAAAAGCATGCTAAGGCAGAAGACAATTTTACAGCAAAGCTTCTTCATTACAAACTGGTTTTGTCAACAGCAAGGGTTTGTTCTTTGAACAGCACTTATGTTTGAAGATGCCTTTTTAGCCAAATGCAACTTTTTGCTTATGTATACTCTATTCCTTGTGGATTTCACAGTAACCTTTTAGAAGGGTGAAACACATTCTTAAAAGCATCTCCAAAACTGTTATAAGCTTTCCAAGCCAGAGAGAGATTTTAGACATTACAATGAAATAGAAGCCTTGTTGGATATGCTAAATAGAAGAAAAATTCAAACAGAATATTTACATTACAAATATGATAATGTTAAATTAGATGTTTATACTGTGTGAAGTGAAAAATAACCTGGTACCCAGGAAATTAAATGAAGACTTAAAAAGAGCAAGCAAAAAAAGAAATTACTTCTCAGAGAATCCTTAAAATATGAACAAATCAGATTAAGTCTGTGGTTAACCTTATCTCAAATCATACAGGTCAAACTCTTACAGTGATACAGAAACTAATTCACAGAGAAAGCTGAAGTAAGACGTTTTGGAGAATATGGCTTATCAAGACCCCCAACTCAGCCTTCCCCCAGAGATTAAAGATCTGTAGGACAAACTGCTATTCTTACACTATATAATTAATTGTATGTCTGACTATCCAATTGTCTAACAACATCATGGCTACAGAGAAACCAGTGCTGTAAACAGTTAATCCCAGCTAATTCCAAACTGCTGTCATGTCAGAAACAGTAGTATTATAGAGGTAGAGATTTAGCAGTCTTCTGGTCATTTGAATCTCCTGAACATTTCTGAGCAAGCAATTAGTTGGTTTCAGGATCCATCTGATAACAGGAGAAAGCTTCTCCCAACCTGAGTGGGTTATCAGTAAGACAGGATTTTCTGGAAGGGCTGAAGAGTGAGATCGGGAACCCAGCTTTGGTGTCACTAGGCACAAGACCAGAGTAGAACTTCTGGGGCCTCTGGGAGTCCCATGATTGCTCAGAGTTGCAATAGGGATGGATTTGGTCACCCAGTGTCTCATAGTTTAAAGATTCTCTGCATTTCTTCCATTTTCAGTGCTCAGGCTCTGATGAAGGTTAGACACCATAACCTAGGAGGAAACCTAGGGTTTCCTTTTGCATCTTTACATCCATTTCTTTTACTGATATGCATATCGATAGTTTCTTTCCTTGAATTTGGTCTCCTGCTTTTACAGAAATAAAGCAAAAACGGAAAGCGAAAGGGATGATTTCAGTTCCTAGAACATCCACTTGGCAAAAGCCATCTGGTATTTATGTCATTAATTGACTTCACAGCTGAAGACTTCAAAGAGGAGCTGTGTGGGAACTGGAAATTAGGTTATTTCAAAATTTGTTTTCATTTTAACCCAGAAAAATGTGTAATATTTAGAAAGTTCTTGTAAAAGCAGAATTTCAATAAATAATTTCACTCTTGTAGAATTACTTTAAGAGGGTATCAAAATATTCCTTCCTAATTTTGATTCTAATTTAGTTGATAAAGTCTTTTTCAAATGAGCTTTCCAGTTTCCGTTAAAAAAACCCAAAATATTCTCTTCAAACTTCTGTAATATTTCACACTGGTTTATTCTGTTCTGTTTCGATGAGCTGCCTTCCAATTCACCACATTCCCACATTTCAGTGTGGACTGAATGCTACTTCGTTTTGCTGGAAAATTTTGCAAGATCTGCCTATGAGGAATTAGCTGTCTAGAGGATGCTGTTAAACACTCTTTATAAGAGGAAGAGAAATCCTAGAGATATTTGTGCTGACTGCCTCTCATCATTATTGGTTGTCATCACCACAATTTCTTGTGCACATCCTGTGAATGTTCCATCTGTCTGCTCAGTCATATCCTCCTCTGGCACAAGGGACTTCACCTTGCAGCTTTCAGGAGCATTTCTTTGAACCGGGCACATGCTACCTGTCAAATTCATTTCATTATATGATTTTGCACAAAGAGGCTACAGTAGACACTTAGTTTACTTTTGTCAGCTGATTCTTACTAGAATAAGCCAGTGCTGCTTGTTTTGATTTGCTTTTGTCTCATTTTGTTTCAGACAAGGCAAAGCATGCCACTGTTTAGTAACAATTTGCAGTTCCATTTTCTAATTTTTACAAAAATAATATATTTACCAGAAAGTTTAATTTTTTACAAGTAAAGAAAAAAATCATCTTCAAGGAAAGCATAAGAAGTTTCCAAGTCATAGTTTTACTGGAAGTAAGAGCATGCAAAATTGCAGTGGAATTTACTGCGTGTTTTCAACCTCAGTGGAAGCCAGTAGGTAGCCTTTGTATTACAGCTGCAGAGAGAGAGCTGGCAGAAGTTATCGCTGGGCCACTCTCTATCATCTTTGAAAAGTCATGGAGAACAGGAGAGGTGCCAGAAGACTGGAGGAAGGCCAACATCACACCAGTCTTCAAAAAGGGCAAGAAGGAGGACCCTGGGAACTACAGA
>KZ506850.1:70221-81137 GCA_002844005.1 Limosa lapponica baueri | reverse complement strand
TGGTGCAATGCGGAGGTGTACAATGGAGTGCCGTGCAGCATGGCCGGCACAGGGCTGGCGGACTCTGCCCAAGGCTGGGCTCCTGTCCCCGCTTCCGCTCCCAGCCCCGCTGCGCCTCGCTGGGCTGCCGGCCGCTGGCCCCGGGGTGGAAACACACCTGAGGGAGGTGGGTGGGGGTCGCCCCGGCCTCCCCGCTTCATGCACCGCCGCGCTCAGCCGGAAAAACAAGATTCCGGAGAAGGCTCCAGAGAACAAGGCTCCAGAGAAGGGCTGGCACATGGCGGCTTGCACGGCACAAGGGCCACGTGCCTCTCGGCAAGGGGTTGCCCCGCTGCCCGTGCCATGGCTGAACCGGCAGCATCCCAGCACTGCCCCATCCCACCCTTGTGCCCATCACCCATGGGTGCCCCATGCCATGTGCCAGGCCTTGCCAGCAAGCCAGGAGAGGGTCCGGCTTGCCCCCGCGCCCCAGGCCATGTCCCACACGTCCCCCATCGCTGCAGCAGCGAATGCAAATCTGCAGTGGGACCGGCTAAAAATAATAATAAACCGGGCTGGGTTTCCGCCCGGCAGCGCGGGGCTGTAGTGGGAGTCAGTGCTGCCCGGCTGTGCCATGCCATGGCCCCTTCCCGGCTCCATGCCAGAGCCACGTGTGGGGCTTCACCCCAGCCTGGCCAGGGGTGCTGGATACGGACACGGGGATGAAGGGGAACGCGGTGTTGCCACTGCCGGGGAGCTTCAGCTTGGCCACCATGTGCCATCACGGCGACCTCTGCATGTTTGTGGGATGTCTGTGTGTCTGTGGGATGTCTGTGTGTCCCGTGGGATGTCTGTGTGTCCCCGAGATGTTTGTGTGTCTGTGGGATGTCTGTGTGTCTGTGGGATGTCTGTGTGACCCTGTGGTATCTGCATGCCCCATGGATGTCTGAGTGTCCCCGGGACGTCTGTGTGTGCCAGGGATGTTTGCATGTCCGTGGGATGCCTGTATGACCCTGGGGTGTCTGCATGCCCCACGGATGTCTGTGTGTCCCCAGGATGTCTGCGTGTCCCCGGGATGTCTGTGTGTCCCTGGGATGTCTGTCCCCAGGATGTCTGCGTGTCCCCGGGATGTCTGTGTGTCCCTGGGGTATCTGCATGTCCCATGGATGTGTGTGTCCCAGGGGATGTCTGTGTGTCCCTGGGGGTGTCTGTGTGTCCCATGGATGTCTGTGTGCCCGTGGGATGTCTGTGTGACCCCAGGGTATCTGCATGTCCCATGGATGTTTGTGTGTCCCCGGGGGTGTCTGTGTGTCCCTGGGATGTCTGTCCCCACCAGAAGCCCCCACGGTTCCAGGCTCTGTGCAGGGGCCCAGGCTATTCCTCAGCCCTCCCGAAATCCAGCTGATTGTCACGCAGCCCCCAGCACCCTCCCGGCTCCGTGACATCATGGACACCCGCCGTGACATCAGAGGCCACCGTGGTGATGCCGCAGGGGGATGCGGTGACATCAGAGGCACGCTGCGACGCCAGCGGGGGACCTCGGCCCCAAGCGCGCCACAAACCCCGCCCCCGAGTAGGCGGTTTGGGGCCAATTCCCCACAAAACGCCTGCGGGGCCGGGGGGGAACGTTCGGCCGCGGAACGTTCGGTCGCGGCGCCGCGTTTCCGCCGGAGCCCGTTCGCGGGCGGAGCGGTCCCCCCGGTGCGCGGCGCCACCGCCGCCAGGTGAGGCCCCGCCGGGGCTGCGGGAGGCGGCAGCGGGGCGCGGGGGCCCGGAGCGGGCCCGACCTGTCCCGTGGCGGGTGGGGCGAGCCGTGGGCCGGTGCCCTTGGGCCCGGCTCCCCTCCCCTGCGGGACACTGTTGGGGAGGGCGGGTGTCGCGATTAGCGGTGGCTTTAATTAACGTGTAATAAACGTCCCTTCTCGTCGGGCTGCGCAGGAGCGGCGGGGCCGGGCTGTGAGTCCGGGCCCGTCCTGCCCCTGCCGGGGTTCCCTTGGCCCCCGGGACACGAGGGGACACTGGTGCTGTCGGCTGTGGCCGCGCTGGGCCGCGGCTGGGCCAGGCCTGGCCTTCTGTCACCTGGGAGCCACGGGGCGAGGGGTTTTCCTGCTGCTCCCAGACCTGGCGTGAGCAGGGTAAGGGCCAGAGAGTGTGTGCGGGGGAAATCCTGGCTGGGGGGGGAAGAGGAATAAAATCCTTCCTTCTCGGGAGAGGTGGCTGTAGCAGTTCAGCCTGGTGGCTTCCCGCTCCACTGTGCTTTGCAGTGGTTTTGTGGTGCTGGGAGCTGGCATGGGCTTCCTCAACCGCTGATGTTTCTTCCTTTAGCCATGGGAGGGTGGGGATTGAGCCTTCTCTTTCAAACACTTGCCTGCTGTGCCATCAACATCTTCAGCCCAAGGCCCCCTGCGACAAGCTTATCCTCTGCCAGGGGGAGTTTGTGTTGCCGGTTATCGCCGAGCAACAGGCGGGTAAAGAAAACAGCCCCTGGTGTTACTTCGCCCTGTCCCGAGTGCCTGTAAGTGTGCTCACACCCAGTCAATCAACACTAGTTGTCTGAAGTCCATAAATGCACGGGCCTGCCTAAAGGTGCTGCTGTTTATTGCGCCATTAAATCTGGACTGGTGCTGTGGTGAAAAGGGGATAATGTGATTTTTGGAAGCGGCTGTTCTGAAGCAGCAGCTAACACCTGCTCCGCAGCCGTACGAGGAACAGCGAGTATGCCAAGTGCACTTAGCCGCGCTGGGCTGGAGCACGGCGTGATCCTGGCAACTGGTTGCTTCCAATTAATGCTCCTCTTAACGTCTGGGGCATTAACGTCTCGCCAGTGAGCTGGCCTTGGGCACAGGTTAGGGGGAGGATGTGATTTGGTTTAGGTTACGGGTGGTGTTCTCTTCTTTATTTTATATTTTAGTCTCTGCAGAGAAATGGAAAGATGTCATGTGAGTTTCGTCATGACCTGTTTTGTTTATTTCCATCCTGATGGTCCTGAGCACACACAGTTACCACACTCTGGGCTTAAAGCCTCTCCCCTCCCAGATGTTTCCGCACTAAATCACAAGTTTCTTCTGCAGAAGCAGAAATTGAGGTCGATATGCAAAAGAAAATATGCGCAAAGCCAATGTGTGGCTGGAGAAATGCTCTGAAGGTGGATGGGGGAGACTCACGGGGCTCACAGCTATGTCTATGCAAACATAAACACTTGCCGCTGTCAGCAGGTGCTGCCTGTGGATGTGTCTGAGCAGCCTGAGCTGGGTTAAGCTGTGTTCAGCTTGTCCCTGAGTAGCTGCCAGTCCTCTGGATCCTTTTTGTTTCAGCTCCTCCCCATGGTGGGAAGCTGAGCTGGAAGGCTATTTGAGTTAAGCTGCTCCACTGATAGGTATTTATAAAAAGTTTTGTCAAAAAGATATATTAAAAAACCCCAAGTCATTATTGCCAGCATCAAGGGAACATCACGTGCACTTACAGAGCGAGAAGTTGTCATCCTTTGGTTATCTCCTCTTGTCATAGTATCTCTCTGGGGATAGTTCAGTGGTGGTGTTTAATAGCAGCAATTAGACAGACCGTGCAGTAAAGCCCTTTTTCTACTGCCACAGCCTTGTTCTTTCCTCTCTGCTCCCCTGTTGGTGTTGGTGACGGCCTCCATATGGAGAGGGTGCTTGTTCTTGCTGAGCTTCCAGCCAGAGCTCCAGGCTCTGTGCAGGGTGGGCGTCAGGATTCTTCTGAGGCATCTCCTTCAGTCCTCTCAATTTACTGCTGCTTCTTCTAGTCTCTGGTGCACCAGCGGTCTCCCCTGCAAAGTGTTCCCCTGGTCCCCTCTCCTCATTATATTCTTATGGGATTTTGCACCGTGCCTTAACTTTTTCCCTAATGCTTCTGTGAGGTGTTCCAAGCAGCGTCCAGTACTATTACGCAGACTTTTCCTTTTCAAAGGAAGGATGAAAAGAGGGGTAAAAAGCAAACTTCAGGGACTTCTTACCAGTTACCACAAAAGCTTTTTTGCTAACATCTCCCATGAGCGGATAGGTTGATGTCATCGTGCTGTCTAAGCACAAAGGCAGAATCTGTGACGTTTGTGCCAGCCTGTCATCTTCCTGTAAAGCCTTTAATGGCGCTGGTACGCCTCCCCATTCTCTTTTGGAGATTTGCTCTGTTGAAATGCCTCTGTGCATCATGTCACCGCTGTGGTGGAGCGGCTGGGCTGGTGTGATGGTTGGGCTGGGCTCAGATCGAGCTCTGGCTGCCCAGGTGGAGCCTGGTGCCACGTCTGAGCTTGTCCTGATGCTCTGCCCAGCTCCGGGTGCTGCCAGGTTAGTAGTTTCAGAATGAACAATCCCACAGGTCAGCGTGTACAGGACTGTGCTCCCCTGCTGCTGTTTGCCGGGAAAACCAGCTGCTCGGCGCGGGCAGGGCTCCTGCTGCCTGTGGCTGTTTGGGAGCTGTTAACCACTTGGTCTGTCACGTAAGAAAGCTTTTGAGCTGAAGCGGTGTTGGTGATGGATGACCCGTCAGGTGGGAGGGTTTGGGTACTTTTCTGTACTTAGACGTGCTATTGCTCGAATGAAAGCTCATGCAGGAAACAGTCCTCCACTGGGCAAAGCCTTAGGAGGCTTGGATTTCGTGTCTGGCTCTGTGCTGCCTAACTCGAAACACAGAGCTAGGCAGTGGTTTACCAAAGTGGTGGAAACTGCAAATTGAGAGTTACGTACTGTTGTCTTTAATTACTTTAAATGCTGGTCCCACTGAGTTAGAATGGCACCTCAAGTAGCCGCTACTTAGTGTCCTAATATTACTGATCGATGAAAACTATTTCATAATTTAAATTGGACTGGTTTTTTAGGGACGTGGAGGCTGCGCAGGGAAGGGTCTCTGTCTTCTGTTCCATCCGGGCAGGGCCTAGCGCACTGGGGATGCAGCAGTCTGAAGCATAAACATTAATAATACAGTGGGTATTATTCAAATGAAGGCTACCACTTTTCCTTTGTGGGAATAAACCCTTGGGTAATCACTGCACGTACTTATCTGTTCCTATAATTGCTTTCTGCAGATCACTTCAAAAGAGGCGGTGCTGGCAGGATGCTGGTCTCCCTGCTCTTCCCCCAAGCGAGCCGGTCCCTCCGATGCCTTGTCCGGGACTTGCGCCGTTGCAGATGGGGGTGGCACAGACAGAAGAGGGCTGGCTGTCCCCACAGGGGTCTGCAAACCGCAAGGGCAGCCTTCAGCAGTGACATTACCCCTGTCTTCACTAGGGCTTCGGCTTTCGGCGATAAAATCGCCATCGTTGACCAAAATGGTGAGCACACTTACAGGGACCTTCTCAGCCAGAGTCTACGCTTGTCCCAGGAGATCTGTAGAGCTTTGGAGTGCTCCAGCAGGGACTTGAAGGAAGAGAGGATCTCATTTTTGTGTCCCAATGATGCCTCGTATGTGGTGGCCCAGTGGGCTTCCTGGATGAGCGGGGGCATAGCGGTGCCCCTTTACAAGAAACACCCCGTACAGGAACTGGAGTATGTGATTCAGGATTCGCAGAGCGCTCTGGTCATTGCAGCAGAGGAATATGTGGGGAAAATAGCCCCTAGTGCTGAGAAGCTGGGAGTCCCGGTTCTGCCGCTTCTTAGGTCTCATACTGATGGATCTGCAAGTCATGCAGCAGTGGAAGAGGGTCCCTGGACCACCTGCTCCTCATGGAAAGACAGAGGAGCCATGATAATCTACACTAGTGGGACAACAGGAAGACCGAAAGGTGTCCTCAGCACCCATGAGAACGTGCAAGCTGTGGTGAGTGCTGATTTCCCTCTGCAAAGCTTGTGCCAACTTACAGAGGTCTTGGCCTTCGGAGGTGATTTGGGGTTACAAACCCCAAAGCACAACATACTTTACCAAACCCAAATTCCTGCACAGAGCTGTGGGGCTGTATCTTGAAAGTCCTCAACACTGTTAAGGTGACCACACAGAAGAGTGATTGAGACTCTAAACTTTGTCCTTTTGGTGTTGCTGTGCTGCAACTGCAGCCAGGGGCTGATGGACTCTTCTCCTTGCTTTCCTGGAAAGCAGAAGGGATGAGACCTGTTGTAAAAAGATTGTTTTCTTTGCAGTTTGCTTTTCTTCACTGTGACCAGGAAAGAATCTTTACCCTTAATTGGAACGTAACTTAGCCCAGCCCAGTACAGTACTGTGTGAAGTCTGTGCATTATTCAGCTATATGTCCCCAAGGCAAAAAATCCATTAGCTCTTGGAGCCAAAAGGAATTAAAAGTTTGAATGAGCCTGCTGACTCCCTCACCAGTTGCTTATCACTGCCTGCAACTGATAGACTCATGCCATTAGGGAAAAAGGGCGGGGAATACATCGTGCCTTACAGATACCTCCGAGAGCTTACGTTGTTCTGGGTGCTGAGATACTGCGATGTCGGGAGTGGCATGAAAGCCTTGACGGATAGAGCCAGGGCTCGGCTATATTGGGCAAAGAATCTATTCCCTTACAAATATGCTGATCATTTGGGAGGCGGCCTGAGCAGTCACCGTCTTTTGTGCTGTCTTGCAGACAAGCCTAAAATGTGCTCCCTGCCTTGTGGAAGGAGGGTTGTGAATGACATGACTAAATTCCACTGTTCAAATGCTTTTCTTATTTTTAGATGGCTGGAAATAAGTTTTCCAGTTGCTAACACTGGGCTCTGAAGGGAATTGTTCACCCAGAAGCCTTAGGTCTAACGCTTTAGATAATTATCCTTTTATAACAGAGTGTTTTAGAAGTTTGATATATTTTTCTTACTGATATGAAACCTATTTTCTGTTTATCAGGTGGTGATTTTCTGCTCATACTGCATACTGACTATCCCTTACAGGTGCTAAAAGCCCAATGTCATCGGTGTCCAAACTATGTCAACAGAGTTCTGGGAAAATTAGGTTTTTGATTACTATTTCTGCCAACTCTGCCTGTGCAGCACCAGGCTAATAATCTTGTAAGTCCTACTTAAAATCATTGTTGACTATTTGTTTCTCAGTAGCACGGAAGACTTTGCTGATGTATATGAAGATGCATTCTGACAAAATGCAGGAGGTGTTCCTCTTGTATTTTACTTTTGTGGTGGGAACTTTGCTCATGCTGACCCTAAAGGAAAGATTTCTGTGCCCAGGCATCATTCCAGGAGGTCTGGGATTTCTGCCTCCAGCTGTGCCCAGGGGATCTGGGGCCTGGATACCGCAGGCTTTCCCAGCAATGGGAGTCTTTCCTCTTTCCCTAACGCTGGGTTGTATGTTTTCTTCTGCAGACGACGGGGCTGGTTGAAAAATGGGAGTGGAAGAAGGAGGATGTTATTCTGCACGTGCTGCCTTTACATCATGTCCACGGGGTGATCAATAAGCTCCTCTGTCCTCTCTGGGTGGGAGCAACATGCATCATGTTACCCGAATTCAGTGCACAGATGGTAAGCCTGGAGGGATGGCGCGTTGTCTTTGAAATTCGGCAGCGAGACCCCATGTGTTGTAATTAGAGCAACTTTGGAAATAATTTCTTAAAGAATTCCAGCCTCTTTAGCCACTGGCTGCATGTGGTTCACAAAGTGGCTGTTAAAAAAACACCTTCCTTTGGACACTCTCAATCTGGGGTAAACGTGCTCTTCTGGAGGCTACAACTTGTTTCAGTGTGACGTACGTAATCATAATGGTACACTGTCACTCCTTGGGATGTTGAGGGTCTTTGACTGGAGGTGGGCCCTTCTAAATACCCGCTAAGAGCATCTGCACCCAGAATAAGTGTTGTTAATTTTCTAGTACCAGGAAAGGTGGAAATACTGGATTTTTCTCTTGTGTGTTAGCGGTGTGCTGCTTGAAGCTATGCTGCTTGTCAGATAGTGCATTCTTAGTAGCTTGCATTTTCCCTTCCAATCCAATGTCCTCGGTGTTTGTATTCCATTATGAGTGCAAGTTTCAGAGTTTCTTGCAGCCCAGGTAAGAGAAATAACTGGTGCTCATTGTTTGCATGGAAACATTGCTCTTCCTTTGTGCAGAAACAAGTGTTAATAGATCTATTGGTTTAGACTCAGAGGTATGAGAGAGGGTTTGCAAATCGAGAGGTTCGAAAGGTGGAAGGAGGGAAACCTTACTTGAATGCAGTAGAGACACGCTTATAATGTTGTTTTCTAGCTGAGACAGGAACCGCCAGTCCCAGTGCTCTGCTTCTCGTTTGTTCCTTGCTGCGGTGGCAGGCAGCCGACCTAAAGAGAGGAAGAAAAGGGCCTAGAAACAGGGCAACCGACAGTAAGGTGGAACAGTTTCTGCAGTTACCGGCCCCTGGGATCCAGCACCGTTCATCTGCGTCTCCCAGTGTCGTGGGTGGTGAGAGACGTCGGAGTCTGCAGTGTCACTCTTCAGGGAGCAATTGGGTTTGCAGGCGCTGGTGCCACCTCGTAGGAGAAAGGAAATGTGCGTTGTCAGTACAAACTCCCTGGGAAAGTGAAAAGAGCCCATCAAGCCTGTGCTTTGTAACTGAACAGGCTGCTTTACCTGTTTGCATTTATTCATATGCTGGGTGGCCTCATCACACTGAAAGGACAAAGTACAAAGGTGTGGGATATACCCAGAAGCCTTTGACTGTGCTGCTGTCAGGCAAGGGTGACTCTGGGCTCTGATCTGAGTGACTATAGGACCGTGTGATTCTTTGTTGCTTATTTCTACTTCTTGGGGAAGCAAGCACAGAAAATGCACGCTTCCTTTCTTGTTTCAAGATGGCCCTGACACCTGAACACCCAGTTGTTCCTTGAGCACTGGTCCTTTGTGGGGGGGAGGGGAAATCCCAGAATTCTGGAGGGGCAGCTCTGCATTTGCATTTCCAGAGTAAATAGGTAGGATGCTGTGGTAGAAGGTGGCAGAAAGGTCCCCTGGCAGAGCCAGTGTTCTCTCCTCAATGGTCACTGCCAAATTGTCTTCCTTTGTGTTTAGGTTGTCACCCCAGAAGCTCAGGGAGCAGTAGGAACACCTGCCCCACCAAATCCGGGGCTTTGAGCGTGTCCAGCCGTGGTGATGCTGGTGAGGTGGTGGAAGAGCATGCTGGCAGCCTGGAAGCAAAGCCAAGCCCTCTGGAGGGCGCGTTTCTCCACGTCCTGTGCCACCGGTGATTGATTGTCCCTTATACCCTTGTGTTTTTCTCCCCTCTCTCCCGACATCTGCAAATCAATGAGCTGACGTTGAAGGATGGGTTCAGGTGCCGGGGAGTGGGACACCCCCGCCTGCCTTCTCTGATCAAAGCTCTCCCCCAGACTTGACAACCAAGGGCAAGCGGGGACAGCGCTGGAGGGTGTCCCCTTGACCCTGGAGGTTGAACTTGGGCAGGGAGGTCGGCACGGTAAGCGCGCCTGCCACAGCGAGTGCGGTTCTGAGGGCTCTCAGGTGCATTCGGGCTCTGAAGGACGTCATTTGCTTTTCTGGGTTTTTTTATTCCCTTTATTTTTCCGAGAGCCTCCCCTGGGAGCTGAAAGTGGTTTGATCGACACTACAAAGAAAGCACACGAGGGTAAATAAGGCTTTCTTGTGGAGTTTAATGCAAGCTGCCTTTCAGTTCCAGTCTATTTTCACCAGCTGTTTACAAAATGCCCTTTGCTACTGAAATCAGCTTTCAGAAAAGCAGCAGAGTTTCAGTGGAGGATTTTGCAAAAGGAGCCCGAGTTTTGCTGTGTGCTTTTTTTTCCTTCGCTGCACCTTGAGAAAGCAGCCAATTATAGTGTGATATAAAGAAACTCGAATGGCAGCTAAAACACTTGACAGGCTGATCAAAACAAGGCTAGGAACTTACTCTCAACCTGCTGCAGACATATTTAGCCTTGAGTGATACTGGCAAGGGTTCAAGAGAAACCGCAGCAGCATGCCCAATGTGTGTTTGGTTTCTAATCACTAACACTTCATTATACAAAATAAATACTTTATTATTACAGTGTTTATTAAATTACATAATTTGCGGCGTGCCTTATAGTTGTGGATACAGATGCCAGTCTGGTTTCGGTGGTGGTAATAATGCTCTTTTTTTCTTAGTTAGAAGGCGTTTCAAGCCCCGGACCAAGGCTTGCTTGTCGTTCCCTGCAGCGCAGTGTTAGGAGGTGGCATCTTTCAGACCCTTCCATCTGCTTTTGGTAGCTGTCCAAGGAAAGGTTAAAAAAATCAAGATTGTGGAGTGACCCCAGTGTCCTGACCAACATCCACTCTCTTACTAAAACAGCATCTGATGTCCACGGCTGCATGCAAGCTACTGCCGAGGCCACAAGGGCTCATTAAAGTGTATTGAGATGCCTCAAGCGTGAAAGTTGCTGCATAAAATCAGATTCTTTTTATTAAATGAGGACATCCATTACTTTGCACTAGCTACTGTACATGTTATAATTCACTTTATAGCACCATCTGTTAAGACTGTCTTGCTTAAGCTTTCTGTAGCATCTTTTTATTGTAAGTTATTAAAAAATATGGCTGCATCTATTAATCATTTATTAATAGAGGGTTTATAAATGGACCCTTAATTTCCAGCGTTACAGTCCGCTTGTACATGATGTGATAAGTCCTCTGGTGCGTGTACTCCTTGCGGTGCAGCGTGTCTCCACGGGGAGCCCTTCTCGGGCCGCTGCCTGCGATCCTGCCTGGAGACTGTGGGAGCGGATCCCAGTGCTCCCGGGTGAGCTTATGGTGCTCGGGAATGACAGCACTGTCTGGGGGGGGAGATGTTTCAGCGCTGCTGTGGGCATGTGGATTAGGAGCAGGCAGGAGAACAGCAGTGAGCCTGAGTGTGCGTTCCTCCCAGCAGCTGTGTGGGGCAAGAGTGGCTCTGATGTTGTTATTTTTTATTTTTTTTTCAAGGGTGAGAACTAGGAAGGCAGAAACCTTCTTTGGAGCCAGAGCAAGCTGCAGCCTAAGCATCCCGATCCGATCCTCCCATCATAACTTGCTTCCAAGCTGAGTT
>KZ506850.1:53760-63935 GCA_002844005.1 Limosa lapponica baueri | reverse complement strand
GATGTGGTGACGGTGACATATGGGATAATGGAGAGGGGGAGATTGATTGTGCTGCTCTAAGCCTGAGGGTGCTGGAGGATGCCGTTGCGCTGGAAGGGCAAAGCTGGCCTCTTGCTATGAGCCTGTCCAAGCCCCAGGATTGATTGATTAGTCCCAGGTAACGAGACTTTCCCAGATCCTTCTCTCAAACCGTGAAGTTATAGTTATAAAACAGAAATAGCTGTTACAGCTGGCTGGGCAGTGACAAGCCCCCCGGACAGCTCGGGGTCTGCGGGGGGCTTGGGGCTGCCAGCTCTGTACCACGGCTCGGTGCTTAGTGCCATTAAAACACATGGGTCGGATCCAGATTTGGCTGAGCAGGAGCAGAGCAGGTGGAGATGTTTGGCTGTCAGCAGATCACCCCGGCAGCTGGTGGCACAAATCCAAAGGCAGCTGCTTATCTTCAGGAAGGGGCTGTTGGCTGGGGCGAGTCGGACTGACACAGAAAAAGCTGCTGCTCCCGTGGCTGGACTGGCGGTGGGGAGGATTTTATCTAGGGCAGGAGCTGAGCAGGCCTGCGAGGACAGGGGGCTCTGGGGTGCAAGAGAGATCTGCTGTGTTTTGGAGTGGTAGTTTTGGGTTTTTTTCAAATCCAAATCCATGTGAAAATAACTCTGCTCCTTGGCCAGACTGGAAGCCTGCCTGCGCTCCCCACAGCTGCTCTGGACTTGTGAAGGCAAAAAAAAGTCACACAGCAAGGATCGAACAGCCCCGAGCATCTGTCTCCCTTCAATCCTTTTGGCACAGTCCTGGTCCCTGCCATCACTTCTCTCCCTGCCCAAGGCAATGGCTCTCGGGAGCACCAGGCTGGGGAGAGAAGGTCCATGCATTCAGCCCCTGGCTTTGGAGAGGTCCTTCTCCATCCTGCTGCCTCGAATGGGAAAGATAATGGGGGGTTGCAGAGAAAAAGATCTTTGGGGAAAGGGGCTGGGAGGAGTAAGGTAGGGCTTAGATCCTTCTAAATGCAATTTTGCCTATTCCGGCTTGTTTTAGGGCATCATGCTGGTAGGTGGGGTTTCTTCAAGGGTGTATGATGCTCCCTCTCTGGGCATGTCACCCATCAGTCTGGGCAAGTCATGTTCCTCCTCTGCTTTCCCTGATGCCAAGGGTGTCTTGCAGTTCTCATGTCCCAGTTCCCGAGGTGTCCGGGGGGTTTCCACCTTGTGCGTTCATCTCACCCCATCGAGGACCATCTCTGGGCTGGGAGGCAGCGTGATCTCCTCTCTGTTCAGCAGGACGGTGCCTTTGTTGGATGTGTCCCGCTCTATTAAGAATAACAACATGGTGGTGGTGGTGGGTTTGTTTTTTTTGAGGAGCTGATTGTTCTGAAGCAGTGAAGTGAGAGGCGCGGGGAGGCGGCGCCGACGCAGCGAAGTAGAAAGTAATGAAATGGAGCCCGAGCAAGCAGGACGGAGGGGAAGGGGGCAGAGTGACAGCATGAAGGAGAATCACTTGTTCACCTTCCATCAATTCCTGCTTTTCCTCGCCGCCGCACGCGCCTGTGTGCAGCTGAGCGTGCGCGGGCAGGGAGGGGAGAGGCGGCGTGCCTTGTCAGGAGCCGTTAGGAAATACATTTGTCAACAGCGGGGCAGGGACCGGAGCGAAAGGAAAGAGGCGGCCGTCACCGTAGCCTTTTATTTATTGATGGCGTCGGATCGTTCCTGCCTTGGGAAGAGCTTCACCTAGGGGGAAGAGCGGCAAGGTGTGGGAGGAATAGGCCCACTTTGTAATATTTATGGCTCTTACCCTTTGCTAACTGCTCCCAGGTGGGGCTGCTCCGTCAGGACAGCAGCCAGGGCTCGCTCCGTCTTCATTCCCCACCAGCAGAGCCGGCTCCTGGAATTTGCCCCCATTTGTAGTTCCCACAGGTTAGCAGGCGTTGCAGCTGAAGAACATCTGTCCTGCAGGAACCGTTCCTCTCAGGATGAGGATGGTTGGTGAAGCTGCTGTCTCCTGGCTGCAGGTTTCTTGTGGCTGATCTGAGATCGCTGGGGACACGTCTCTGTGCCCGCTCACCAGAAGATGACCGTTTCCATTACAGTGGAATCTCACTTCCAGTTCAAGTGCATGATATCTCTCTTCCCAGCCCTGCCATCCATCTTAAAAGCATTTCTCCCTCAAAAGTTCAAGTCTGTGGGCTCCTACCTGTGTATTGTGTTCTTTGGATGTGGCTTGGTGTCTTTCCAAAGAAGAGCTGCCATGCTTTGAAAAGTTGGTGGCTTTGTGTAGCCTCTGAAGAGCTGTACACGATAAGGGAATTAATTGATTGTGCCCCAAGCTTATGTATTCATGAGCAAAATATTGGCTGTAACATGATGGTACTAAAAAACGCCATTTCCATCGTCTTGTCCTCATTAAGAGTGAAAGCAGGTGGGTGATCCACTGGTGGGATGAGAGAACTGGATATTGTGCTTTGGGCAATAAGGGGCCTGATAAGGGTCAGGAGCTGTTGTTCTGGACATGGATGAGGTGCACACAACAGGTTTCCAGTTGTTTGTACTTTCCAGAAGTCTTAGACAGCAGAGGTTTGACTGTTTGTGAGCAGCACAGGGTGGGTTTGTTTTGGACAAGCCTGTTGCACTCCTGTACCTCAGTTTTTCCTTGCACCATATGAAGGAGCAGTGAGGGCTCACTGCCTCATGAAGTGTTTGCAGAGTCCTCGCTTGTGAACCTCTTCAAAGGCGCTGAGGAGGCAGCACTGACAGTGCTGATGATCGCTTCCCTCTACACTTTACGTTAAGGTGTATTTTTATATGTGTATGTTCCCTTCCTTTACAGGTTTGGAAGAAGTTCCTAAGCACCGAAGCTCCCCGTATCAGTGTCTTCATGGCAGTGCCCACTGTCTATGCGAAGCTGATAGAGTATTATGACAAGCATTTCTCTCAGCCGCAAGTCCAGGATTTTGTGCGTGCCTTTTGCCAGGAGAACATCAGGTAGGTGAGCAATGCCCCTCTGCGATGGGCAGGGGCTGCTGGTGGCTGGCTGTCCCCATGGTGGATCTGCCGAGGCCTTTTTTCAGCTTCGTCTCTTTGCGGAGCTGGTTGTTGTGCTTTAGTGTCTCTTTGACAAGAACCAGGGTGACATTATTTAATTATGAGCCACTCTTGCATGGTAAAGCCAGAAGGGGTCTGCACGCTCATTATATGTGTCACCCTACGTAACACAAGACTAAAGACTTTGTCCTGCAACCCCAGCTTGTTCTGAAGTACCACTTTTAGGAGACTGGCCCATCTTAACTTAAAACCCACATCAGACAGAGATTCTTCTATATGTGAGGAACGTTCTTGGTAGCAGTCAAAAGGCTTTTGGGGATTCTGTCTTCAGGTTTCATGTAGGACCAGGCTTTATGTAACCCTGTGTTAGACTGCAAATTCCCTGGAGCAAAGATGATGTTGGGTACTTCCTTATGTGGGGTTTCCTTGTGCAGGTTAATGGTGTCAGGCTCAGCAGCCCTGCCTGTGCCTGTCCTGGAGAAGTGGAAGAGCATCACTGGGCACACGTTGCTGGAGAGGTATGGGATGACTGAGATTGGGATGGCGCTTTCTAACCCTTTGCGTGGAGTCCGTGTCCCAGGTAGGAGTCTCTAGAGGGTGCACACTGTTGGGAGGTGTTTGGCAGTGAAGTGCTCTTGTTTTTTCTCGTCACAGAGAATATACATCTAATCACCATTTGTTGTGATTGAGGAGCAGGATACAGTAGGAACCGTGGTGCTGGTAGGAGAATTGGCTTTGGGAAGCCAGAAAGGGGCATGGGTGTGAGAAGGGGCTGGTGGGTTTCCCTGGGATCACTGGCCATGGTGGATTGGCAAAGCTGTGTGTGCAGCGCTCACAGTGGTGCATGCTGACCTGATAAGAGAGGCTGGTTCTGCCCAGGAGGCAGGGTCCATATTGATGCTTTATGATGTCCAGAGTCTCACTTGAAGCACTGTGATGGGACTGCATCTTCAGCTTCTGCGCTGTGAAGTTGTATTTGTGTGCAGTGTTGACACAGGAGTCCCCACGTGGCAGTTGGTGTCCAATCGATCAGTACTGAATGTTTAAAATAGGATGTCTGCTCACTCTTATTTTAGTGCAAGTTTCTTGACTCTTCAGGAATTAGAAGTTGTCACACCTCGTTGTACACTCTGGTTCTGTTCTCTCCTTGTCTTCCCTCACTTCTCTTAGCTACACTTGGTGACTCCTCTCATTATCTGTCTTTTATGTAACCTAGAAATAAATTGATCTGAAACATTAAAAATAAGAAATGCCCCCTCCCCCCCTTTGGTTAAAAATGTGGCCATCTGTCTGCCAAGCAGCCCAGCCCACCACTGTGCCACCTTCTCCTCCCCACATGCTGTCTGCACACGCATGACACCATATGCATCGTCTTGGTCTCCGGTGTCTTGGGGACCAGAGTTACCCAGGGGGGCTGTCCTGGGCGTCATGGCTTCCCACAGCACCCCAGTCCCATGGGATGCAGAAGCCGTGCGCCTGCAGGGATTGCACAGGGAGAAGAGAAGCCACAGCTACCCCAGCACTGGCTCTTCAACCCGAGAACAGCTCAGGGGCAGCATGAAATACAAATTCTAGTTTACTTCAGTAGAGTAATTGTAGTTCCCCCACCCCAGGTCAGTCAGTGTTCCCTTTCCCCAGAAGCCCTGGCCGTGCGGACAGGAGAGGGAAGCAGGCAGGGAAACGAGATTCCCACCTGCATGAACTCAAGCTCTTCGAGATCCCCACGCCGCAGGGTGATGGTGCAGTTTGAATGTCCCTGTGGCCTGGTTATATTTGCTTTTCATTCATCTTCAGGAGGGGAAACGAGTGGATGCTCTAGAAATTTCCTGGGAGAAAGGAAATAAGACTGAAAATAACATGGGCAAGACAGATGTCTTGGACCTGGGTTTGCAGGGGACCTGGGGACAAGTCCTCTTATGCAGCTACAAGCGGAGGGGCTGGGGATAAAGGCCAGATGACCATCACTCCAGCCACCATCCAGGGGCTTGATGCAGCCCCAAGAGGGGAGAGAAGGATCGTACAAAGGTGTGGATCAGTGAGAGACCTTACATAAAGAAGGCTATAATTGAATAGGCTTGATTAATTTATTTCAGGAAGTGTCAGTTGGGAAGCAGATGGGTGAAGCTGAGGCATAATTTACTGGAGCTGTGAAAAAGCTTTTGATATAGTACCCCATTAGAGGCTGGGATGTAAGGTCACCACAGAGCATCCCATGCGAGAGAGTCAACTGAGCAATGCAGCGATGGGCTGGGAACAGAGGCTGACCAGGAGGAGGAGTGAAGTGTCCATAGAAAAGACCTCAGGTGGCACTGGTTTTACAGGGACAGATGCTAGGCAGTGGTGACCACAGACCCACGTGCTGGCTAAAGCAATTGGAGCACCACAAGCATGGAACTTTGCCCCTTGGGTAAATCCAGGGATCCTCACGCTTGCCCAGGGGATTTCTCTTGGACTGGAAGCAGTACACATCCTTCTCTGCTGCTTCATAAGCTCCTGCCTCTGAGGAGAAGTCCTGGGGCTTCCCTTGCCCACTTCCACTCACTTGGTGTGGCTGGGAAGGGTCGAGTCCTCGGCGCCTGCCTGTCCTGCCTGTGTCACCACCGGTGTCCCTGGCAGTGTGACACGGGTCTGAAGGGGCAGGGGCGGGTGGGCGGCCTTAATTTCCAGAAGAAGAAAAGATGAAAGATTTGAAAGATAAATGTTTGCTTGTATATGGTTAAAACCCTGCTTAAAATGCCTCTGTTTTCACCAGCTCTCATTCTAATCCCCCCTGGTGCTGTTACTGTGAAGGGAGATGAATAATTCATGGACAGAGAATGCCTCACTGGGCCTAATCACCACTTTAATTGGAGGTTTAGATCAGAGGCAGCTAATAGCTCCTACAGCGGGGACTCCGTGTATTGTTGACAGTGAGATCGTTGAGTGCCTTATCGTTGGCCTGTTTCAATTCTCCCAGGACGCCACCGCACATAACAGCGTCGAGGTCCCCAGATACCGAAGGACACAGACCGCAGGGCCAATTAAATTTATCTGGGAAGAGCTGACAACTTTTTTAAACAGAGAGGAGAACCGGTGAAAGAATAATAGTGTCACTCCTTCCTGACTGCCGCCCGGCTGATGCCGGCTGAGCTGACACCGTGGGCACGTTGCCAGCATTTCTTAACATTCAGGAGCCTGCAAATTGGAGAGAGCTGGGAGGGAGCGAGAGGGGAAGGAGCAGGGATTTCTCCCTATTTTCCCCTCGGGGTTATGGCTTGGGACAAAAGGAAGCCCCTACTGAGTGTTGACCCCTCTCTGATAACCCCTGATTGTGGTCTCGGTGAAGCCAGGACCTCCAGTGCTGTTCCTTTGGGAACGGGCTCAGCCTTCTGCTGACCTGTTGGAATCAGCACGGTGTGTATCTTGGACATGGCAGATGGGCCTGAGAAACTCTAGTCATTGTTTTTGCACAAATTTTATTAATACGGTCAGGTTTGTGTAGCTCTAATCAACGTTATGAGCATTTTCAGCCTTTACAGGTGTTGATTTCCAAGTTTGTAATTTTTCCTAAATACCAGAAAGCCTTTTCCAGACCAAGTATAAGGAAACCAATCCCCACGAGTGACTTATTTTGCATGTTGATTTTACTTTATCCAAGTAGGAAATAATTTGTAATAATTTGTAGTGGTGATTTGAAACACTGTATGGGAAACACGTTGCTTTCTTTGTATCTCCAGATTTGTTTGACAGCACTGTGCTGATCTTTGGTATTTCATTCTCAAAGACTAGAAGTGGGCACTAACCATTCAGTCCTACTGCCCGTGAATCAGTCCGTTGCATTTCTGCATTGAGGTCAGTAGCTTGCATAGAGGGAGGAAGCATCTCCCAGGAAGGCATCCATCTGATCTTGATTTGAAGGCTTCCAGAGATGGCAAATCCATGAGAGCCCGTGGCAGTTCGTTGCACTGCTTACTGCCCCCTCCAAGAGCTTTGCCAGACTGACTTTGCAGCGTCTGCCTGCCATCCCTGCCCAACATCTCGCAGGCAGGTTAGAGGCTGTTCACACAAGGCATTTTTCACACTGGAGAAAATGTTCCCATAGATGTCTGCGGTGGTTTCAAGCAAGCTTGATGTGCAAACATTTGGTGTGTTTTCCATGACTTGTTATGTGCTTTTTGAGTCCTCCTGGAGCCTACCATGTCAGGTAACGGACTATTAAAATACATAAATACCTCTACATGGCACCTCCAGGCACTTCTCCTGGCACATACTTCTGTCTCCGTGCTCTGCTGCAGTCCTCTGTCTCTGACTCCTGGCTGTGTCTGGCCATGAGATGAGAGCAGCCCAAGCGATGCTCATGGTAAGAGAAGGATCTGGCTGCGTGTGTTGGCTGACCTGAACGCCCAAGGCAATTTCAAGCTGAACAGACACACATCACGGAACTGCCATGTCGCTTTCTGTTTATTTCTTGCCAGATTTGCTAATTGTTCGGGTAGTTTCACTGCAATAAAATCTCACTCCCTCGTAGCCCATCTGCTCTTAGCTGATCCTGCAGGGATGCCATAAATCTGGGCTACGACGACATATCAATTTCCATGGCAACTGACCAATGTAGCAAACAAAATCATGATGTCACAGATACCAGATCTCCAGGGCTTGAACAAGAGAATGAGACCAGGGTAGGGAAAATGCCACTTGAACCCAAATGCCTGAAAAACAGATGATGAGGGGAAGACAGCGCTGAGCTCCAGGTCCTGCACATCCTGCTCTAAGGACTTTCCAATGTCGAGCTGATCCTAGCAGAGCTAGAAAACATCACCAGCTGGAGGCTTTCCAGGGAAAAAAACATTATCATCTCTTAAAATAAAGAATACAGTTACTCATAAGCCCAGACCTGTCCAGTCCTCCTGAGCCACAGGGTGCTCTGTGCTGACGGCCCTCTCCCCACTCATAGGGGATGAGTGTCATGGCTTCATCTTGCAAAGAGGGCCGTCCTGTGCCATTGAGATGCAGAGTGAAACCTGCTGAGCCACCAGATGCCCTCAACTGCTGGTTGCTGCTGAGCCTGGAGCCCCCCATCAGACAGAGGTCGAAGGAACAAAGCTGCCCTTTCTTCTGTGCTTTCCGATGCTCACCAAGAAGAGCGTGCACTAAACCAAGGGGTGGGAATGCTGCAGGCTGCAGGTTGGGGAGCTCTGGGTCACAGGACCATCTTGGAGCTTAATAGCAGTTGTTCGTGACACGGTGTCAGATTCCCTGGCTTTGAAAATTGAAACCTGTGGAAGAATGATGTGGTTTTGATCTCTGCTTTTCTCCTGTGATGTTTTATATACAGTGTATTGATGTCTCATAAAACTGAGATAATCCCTTGCAATTCTCACACTGTTAAGCCTTTGCCTTCTCTGTCAGGTCCAGGCTATAGAGAAGCAGTGAGCGACTGTAGTAATCATCGTGCTCTTTCTTTTCACATCTTTATGTAGGTTTCATGGTGTTTTTTTTTTTTTTTTTTTTTTTTTTTTTTTAAAAGACAGCTTCATTACTGAGCTACGAAGCTGTGCTGATATCTTCAAAGACTGGCCAAGAGAGACTGTTCAGGGCTGGAGACACGTTTGTTTTCCTAGGCATTTCCAACACTGCCTGCTCAGCGAACAGCAGTGTACTGCACCACAGTGACATTTGCATGCAGACATACGATGTGATCGAAGCCTTCCTGAAGGGTAACCCCCTGCTAGGAAGTTCTTTAGTGCCAGCACAGTCTGCAGATGCCATTGATAGGCGAGCAGCTGCTCTTTTGCATCCTTGATTTTGTGGTTTCCCAGGGGCTGTCCACTGTTTCAGTCTTCTTTTCCTTTGCAGGTTCTGTGGGCACCCCGCTTCCGGGGGTGAAAGTGCGCATTGCCTCTGAGACCTTGAAAAACGGTGGTCGTTCCTACACTGTCCATGCTCAGGGAGATGAAGACAACACACAGGTAGCGCTCAGCCGTGTTTTCTGCTGCTTCACTTTGGCTCGTGAAAAGTTGTCTCCTCCCCAGCTCTTTGAAGCCCCAAGGGTTGAGGCTTGCTCTGCTGTTGTTCCCAGGAACTCAGCGATGCTATTTAGAGTTTTCTCTTATTTGTACGCATTTATGGCTTACTATAACCATGGTACTCTATGGACCACACAAGTGTTGTCCTTGCCTGCAAAGAAGAACAACATCTGACAGAGAACACTCTTTTGTATGGGGGTGGAAGGTGAAGGCTATGGTATAAGGGCTATGGGCTATGGTATAAGAAGATGGTAATGTGTCTGCTGAGGCTGTTGATGGCCCAGAGGAAAGTGATGGGCCAAGCAGAGTTTGGCCTCTGAAATTCAGGTCAAAAAGTTGAATTCTACTGCAGAAGGTAAGAACAAGGCATTGACAGGAATTCAGATAGACCCTACTCTGGTCTAATGAGTCACTAAATAGTCTGGAGGAGAGGATGAGTGCTGGAAAATCTAGGAATGGGGCCTGTGTGTATTTCACTGGGTTTGATCAGGGTTTTAGCAATGAGAATTGGAAGAACAGGACTGAGGGCCTTGGGGGTTGCATTCATTTTGAAACAGCACAGGAGGCAACCCGTCAGGTTTCCATGGAAGTCCAGCTCCAACTGCCAGGTGATATCTGCAGCAGCAGTTCTGGTGTCTCAGAAGTCAGATATCCGTGATGGTGAAGTGGTTGGACCTCTTTCCCTGTGAGCTGCCCCTGTGTTGGGTTGCTGCATGCTCCCCGCTGCAGAAGCAGCCCCAGCCTAAGGTCCAGGGTGTCCTGCTGCCTCAGTCCCTTTCTGTGCCCACAGAAACGGCTGAACGGGGTCTGCGTTCCTGCCACATCTCCTTTGCACCCTCATTGTGGGTGCAGGTCGTGTCGCCTCCGACAGATCAATAGCCAGGTGATGTACAGGCTCGGCTGAGCAGATAGATGCCATGTGTGCGAGAGAAATTACGCCGGCAGTCGTGTGCGCCGTGTGGGTGGGAGACAGGCAGGAAGAGATTCAACCTGAAACACATAGCTTCGCTCGTTCCTCTGGGAAAACAGCTTCTCATCTTGCCATGTAGATGCCGAGGGTTTGAAAGGAGCTTCCCGGTCTGTGGCAGGGTATACCAGAGACACTGCTGGTGTAAGTACTGGTGAAAGGCTCAAGAAA
>KZ506850.1:29808-49896 GCA_002844005.1 Limosa lapponica baueri | reverse complement strand
GGCGCACAGGAAAGGGTTACAGCTTTCCAGCGCCGAACGTTTCAGTTTGCTTTGTTCAGTGCGATGCATATTTCATACGCTTAGCTTCCCAGCTGGCAGAGGCCTGGAAACCCTGCGAGCTGTCGGGTATTGTCTCTCTCCTTCTTTATTTGTTTGTTTGTTGGTTGGTAGGTTTTTTGGGTTGTCGTTTTTGTTGGATTTTTTTTTTTTTTTCCTTTTCCAAATTGCTCGCTCGCACGAAAGCCAAACCCCAGTCCCTGACAATAGGGGTCTATCAATAGATAAATGGTTTCACAGCTGTATCTAATGCAGAGCTCTAGCCAGGGCTTTTATGGCGAGTAATTTTCTCGTGATGAGGCTGCGAAGGGAGCCGTGCGGGACGTATGGGTTGCAGGAGCTGGCAGCAGCAGGACGCTGCAACCATGGGCTTTTCTCCCCCCTCAAAGGTTGTAATTATCTCGTTGTTTATCCATATGCAAGCTGTCGTCCTGGACGAGAACGGGCTCGGCTGCGGCCATCTCTCCCAAAAGCCACCAGCATCTCCTGGCCCCTCCTCCCCGTGCCCCCCACGTCTCTGCCATCTGCTAGCAGCTTGCTGCTGGTTTCCAGCACCTCCGCGGGGCTGCGGGCGTCGGGGGCAGCTGGCACCATCACCCTTTTTTAAGGCCGGAGGTCTTGGCCATTGATGCCCCTGTGGAGGCGACCAGGAGTGGCTCCACCTCGCTCACGTTCATCCTAGATCTCCAGAGAACTGATGAGGAGGTGCTCAGTCACCACTGAGCTGCCAGGGTTGTCTTGGAGGCTTCCTCCAAGGTCTAGGCACCCCCATGGCTGCTGCCCGTGGGTGGTTTGCCATGGGTGGGGGTAAGTGCCATGGACTTTGGTACTTGGCACCTCTCTGGGCCAGGTCCCATGTGGATGTGCTGTTTCATGTTCACCTCTTAGGTGGTGTCTCCTTATCTCATCCATTCAGGTAATTTGAAACGGCTGGTGCGAGCGTACCTGGATCTTCTGCGTATAGCTCCTGGGGTTTGAGATAGGCAGCCATGACTGGCATTCCAGAAAATGGTCAGGTACAGACATGCTGGTGGGGATGTGACTGCCTGGCCCAGGGAGTCCTCTCTCTGGACTTGTTTGTTCCTTTCCTATCCTGATCAGACCTCAGCCTAAACCAGTTTGTTCTTTGTCCTTGGTGGTTCTACACTTTCAGAACATCTCTTCTGCTGAGGGTACAATTTTTGATCTGTTTTCTTGTCCCTGCTGCATCCCATCTTAGTGTACTGGTACTTCCTAGAAGTCTCTCAATGGTGAACCTTACCTCCAGCATCCCAGTTCCATCTTCCATCAGCAGCTCGCTGCCATATGGTGCTGAAGCCTCATAGGATGCTTTCACCAGAACAGCAACTCACTGATTCAGGGTCAAACTGTTACTTGGGACCTGGAGTGAAATTCAAGTTGAGCTATGGAGAGCCAAAGGCAGACTGATGAGGCTGGCTAGATACCCACAGGGGCCCGTGGAATACTTTGAGCTTCATCTCCTCCACCTCACGAAGCTTTGCCCTCAACACCATGATCTCTCCCATCAGTAGCCACGTCCCGGGCATGTGTGTCGGGGGGAATCATCATTGAAGGCACCCTGGAATAGATCTGCTGCTTTTCTTCTATCTGGACCACTAGTCCTCAGGTTTTCTGGCACGATCCGCCTTTGGTAAACTCACGCTGCATTTTTTCTCATTTTCCGTTTGCCTCCTTTGTCCAAAAACTCCTTCCAAAGCCCTCGCAGCATTGGACTCTGCAGCTGTGTATGTTCCAGTTACAATTTCTGTTTCACCATGTTCCTCTCATCTCCTCAGTATCCTGTTTTGTGTCCTGCCCAAGTAATTCCAAGTTTCTCCACTTTGTTGCCCAGGCTGCTTTCATTACTGTACAAACATTTTAGCTGCTTCTCATTGATCACATGCAGTTCCTTAGTCAACTCTGTCAGTAATCGCATTTTCATATGTACTTATATCTCCTTCCTTCTTTCTGTCTGTCCTCTGATTTATTGTTTTTGATTTTTGGCCACAGTTGTATTTTATTTCTTCCTAGTAGTAAAAGTAGAAGCAGAGATTATGTTAGCATCATGTCCCCTTGTTTCTCAGCTGAAAACTTTTCTTATCACAGGAGGAGCCTTGATTCCAGAAGACTATTTCCTTGCACACTCAAACTGAATCCATCTGTCAAGAAGAACCTTCTTTCCACAAGTGTTTCCTTCGAGTTAGCCTTTGTCATAGCACCGTCAAAATCTCTATCAAGCTCTTTATTATTGTTTTATGCTTTCATTCCTCCTTGTAGGGGCGGGGAAGACATGGGATGTGTGTCCTCGGTCCCCTTTGCCAGGCTGGCAGTCTTGGTTCTCCCAACATGAGGGACAAGTGGTGGATTCCTCTCTGCTCCCACCATGGCTGGTTTTGGTCTTCAGCCATTTTCTGTGTCCTACCTGTGCCAGGAGAGCCTGGGAGACTGGAGTGTTCGTGTTTGGTGTTGTGAGGCATGGGATGAAAGCAGGTCTCCTGCCAACGCAGTCGCTGGTGCTTGTTTTTACTTGATTTTTGCAACTTCACGCTTGAGTCCTTCTGAGCTGTGGGTTCAACCCACATGCTTATAACCTGCCTTCTCCCGTGATACGCTTGTTGAACCTCCATGGGGTCATGGAGGCTGTCGCTGCTGTAGGACATCTTGGAGATATTTGCCAAAGAGCCCTGGTCGTGGTGGTGGAGATGCAGAAGCAGAGACCAGAAGAAAAAGGGACAGTCTCTGCCCCAGAGCGCTTCCAGCCCAAGGGAGGAGGCACCGGCCGCTGCAGCACGGTTTAGCACAAGGAAGCAATTAGAGGTTCTAGGGCAGCGCGATCGTCTGTAGTCACAGCACATCACAGCCTCCCTGACCTCGGCTTTTAAGTGAGGCTTATGAAAAATGAACCGAAGGTGGGCCGCTAATTGAATCCTTGCCTGGTCCTCTGCCTGCCCCCGAGCACAAAATCAGAGCAGGCGTTGCGAGGGCACGTCAGGAGCCTTTCTCTAATGAAGAGAGCTGAGGGAGTGGGAAGATGTGCTGACATCTCGCCTCGTTTATTATCTTCTGAAGCCTGCAAACAAGAGGGATGAGAACAGCAGCGTGGAGAGCTGTTGGCGTTTCTGGAATAGTGTTACACGTCTAATTTATGGTGTTAATATAGATCAAGAAGTTTTGGGTCCGTGGAACAACTGCGGGGAGGAGTGACCTTTCCCAAACTTGGGTTGTTTTCTGTGGTTCTTTTGGGATCATCTGGAATTAATCAGTCTGGTAACTTTTAAAAATCAGTATTGCCTAAAAATATATACAATCACTTTTGTTTTCAGAGGAACAACATTTGCTGTAAGTAAAGGGTTGGGTTTTCTGAAAATAAGTTTCAGTGTTCCAGTTCCACTGTGCACCAGCCTTGCTTTTAAATTTATAACCCTCCAAAATGAAAAGTAAATTGATTGTGTTATTCCCAGCCCTTTTATAAAAGTTAACATTGCAAAAACAGATGTGAAATGTGGCCTTGTAGATTACAGTCTGGGCTTGGGGTTTTTTGGTTGGGTTTTTTTTTTTTTTCTTCTTTCTCTGTGCTGTGTCCCCGAGGAGCAGAAATCTGCCTTTTTCCAGCAGGAGGAAAATTGTTCTGTGTCTAAATTGCCTCCTGCTTGCCTTCTGCAGGATGCTGCAGGACACGGAGCTCAGAGGAACGATAATGCTTTTACAAAAACATGCAACTTAGCGGGGAATTTTTAATTATGAATGTGCATGAGAGTTCAGATTGCCTGGGAATTTGGTAATGCTCTGGGAAGCCTCACACCTCTAGGACATCCATTCAAATATGGCCCAGAGAGACAGTGATTAAAAGGCACTGTCAAGCAGATTATTGGTCTCCAGCTTCCTTTTAGGTGGCAGGTGAGCATGTCCTCATCTCTCTTGTCACCCACCACACCAGGACTGAATATAGCGTGGTCTGGAAGAGCAGGGTCTGAGCAGAGCCTGGCGCTCCCCTGCTTTCTCCATGTGTGTGGGAGCTGAGTTGTTGGATGCCGTGTTGTGGCAAGGCTTGGCTGTGTCGCAGAGCTCTCCGGGCCACCGAAATCTGGAAGGGGTGAGTGAGTGGTCTCATGAGGGGCAGGGAGTAGGTCTGGAAGCGCTGGTGGCAGGTGAGCTTCTGCAGCAGCGTGGTGGTGAGCGTGGCAGGGCATCCGTGCTCCACAGCTCAACCGTGGGGTGCAGGGCTGGGGGGCAGTTCTTCAGGCTTTTTTGTAGTATAACCATTCTGTGATTCTATGATTTCCCATGCTCTGGCATGTTTACTAAAAAACAAACAAACAAACAAAAAAACAGAAAAAAGTTACCACTCTGCGAGAACTGCTGAAAGGGCTCCGTCACTTCCATAAACCTCACACATATAAGTTATTGTCTTCTATTAGTCACTTAAAAGGCTGGGTTGCTTAATTATTTTGATCACAGTAATCACTTATTTACAAGGTGGGGAAAAATGCCAAGCACTTCCAAGCTGAGCAGCTCGGTAGGGCTGTGGCAGGGGAGGCAGGGCTGCAGAAACATCTCCTTCCTCCCCACAAGTGTAAATGCTTTTGCTTTTCATGGTTGCATCAGTGATGGTGCCCAGCCTGTGGACACCCCGGGCTGTTCTCTCCTGCTCTGGCAGCCCTGGTAGCGGTGGTGGTGGTGAAAGAAGCTGCTCAGAGCCCAGGGTGGTGGGAGCTGCTGGAGTGGGGTTGGCTGCGGGGAACTGGTTCTTCGTGGAGCAAGGACTGCAAAGGAGTCGGAAAGCAGGCTGTGGCTGGGTGGGAGGGTGGAACAGGGAGTGAGAAGTGTAAGTAGGGAAGAGTAAAAGGAAAATTATAGGGGATCTGCAGGCCCTTGCACTGCCCTCCTCCCTGCTCCGCTTCGCTGCATCCCGGGAAACCATCTGCAAATGTCTTGCCTTGCACTTCTGGGGCGCAAGTGTTGCAAGGTCCCTTTTAATGTCCCTCCTGAGGGAAGATGCTCTGATCCACAGCCTTTGGCACTCACCCAGGGAGGAGGTTCAGATTATTATGTTTTGGGGGCAGGGGGAAGGAGGGGTCTGGTAGAAGTTAAATATGTCCCCCTGAAACCTGTTTGCAACCTGAAGGTGTTTGGTGGTTTGGTTTTTGTTTTCCCTAAAAGCTTGTCTGTCTTCTTCTCAATCCTATCAGCCCAATAACAAGTTATTACCTCCCCTTACAAGCCTCGCCTTCCAGCTTTCGCTCTGTGCCTTCCACATGTTTCTGCTAAGGAATCTGCGATGCCTCCTCTGCTTCCCAGCGAAAGACACGCCGCTCTGAGCCTACCTCCATAAAAGCCCCTAATTCCATTAAAGTCCATTACCAGCTCCTCTCCCGCAGTTCCCGGAGGAGCGCGGGGCGGCCGATATCAGAGACCGCAAGAAAACAAATGGCCACTTTGAACAAATCCCAGGGCCGCTTGCCAAGCGGGGATTCCCAGCTATTTACAAACCGTCCTCGCTTCCTCCTAATAAAGAGGTAAAATGGAAGCGGGGAAAATATGCATTTTATAATCACCCAGATTTAGTCCTTCAAAGGATTTATTACAACCTTTTATTTTCATGCGTGGAAAATGTAATCTTATCTCGTGTGCCGGCTGGCCCAGCTCAACTCGCCGAATCGGTTTTCCAGCAGAAAGCTATCAAACAGCAACCTTCGGGGCCATGCTGTGCCTGGGTGTTAAAGTTGCTCGAATGCGTTAAAAGCAGTTGAAACCTGCATTAAAATATGGCACTAGGAGAGGAGGATATCTGCGCCGTTAGCGATCCGATGCTTTCAGCCGCTGCTCGCAACGTCGCTCCAGCGTATCAACAACGGGTGCTGCTGGGATTTGGGGGAGGAAAGGAACAAACACGCTAGCCACGCTGCTGCCGCAAAAACCCCGCTTTCAAAGCGGGTTAGCAGCCGGCTAGCTGGGTGCACGTGGGATTTTAGCAGGGATCAGATGTGAGGGATTGTAGGAGCTAAATGCCTCGAACCTTGAATTTTAATTTATGCCGTTTGCGAGCAGCAGAAGCTGCTGGCGCTGGGGTGGTTTGTGTCCCCTCTGCTACGCTGGGAAGCAGTGCCAGTGACATTCGGAGTTCAGCAAGCAAAATCCTATTAAGATAACGTCACGGCCTTTCTGTTTTACTGTTTGCAAGCCAGCCATAACATCATTAAATTACACAACAGGGAGGTGCCTGCTGCCAAGGAGCTCTGCTCGAGATAAGATGTGGGTTGAGCCGCTGCCAAAATTTGAGTTGATATGACAAGAAATTTGGAGCTGGTTCAAGGGTTGATTCACACGAGACATCACAGCCTGCAGGTAAACACTGTGCAGGATTGGTCCCCGGGGCAGCTCTGCCGCGCTGAGCCGGGGCACGGCGCCGGTGGCACAGGTAGGGCAGTGCCCGGCGCTGCTGGCTGGCACCGTGCAACGCCTGCGCAGGACAGGGGCTCGGCCGGGCAGGCTGGGATTAAAGACATTTGTAGTAGCCAAATTTACACCCATTCTTGCATTCAGCGCTGACAAGCGGAAGAAAGAATTTGGCAGGATCTGTAGATGAAGCTCAGGTAGATGATCACAGGTCCTTGCCATCCTTACCTCTGCCACCACCTCCCCAGCCCTTTTAGGGGAGTCGGAGGCAGCACGATGGCTAAAGGGATTGACTTTGGAGGCTTATGCTAATAATTAAAAAGCCTGTTTTTAATTTCAGTGGTCTGTTATCTGTAGCTGAGATGGGGTGGATGGGATCTAGCGGGGTTTGCAGGGAGGTGAGTGTGGTGGAGTTGCCCCCCAGGAGGAGAGGTGACGCTGGCAGGGTTGTAACGTCTGCATTAGCCGATGGGCAAAACTGGAACTGGGAACACTGGGGGCACTGAGTTGCTCAGAGACGTTGCTTGTTTTATGATGCCACAGCTGGGCCAGCAGGAAAAGGAGTGAGAAGAAAAGAGCTGTGTCCTAAAACTACACGCAGCCTTTGTGACAGCGCGGAAACCCTGCCTTGCTGGTCCCTCTGCATCACCCCTTTTTGCTGCTGCAGGTTCGGAGGTTTGGTGCTGGGCTCTCCTGGACCCCAAGTTTCTCTGTGTTGTCCTGCTTGTGGATAGTCTGGTCCTCAGGCTCCCTCTTTCAGATCTCCAGGGGAGAACTCACTCAGCACCATCCTCACCTCGCCATCATTCAGCTAAGCTCCTGTCATCAGCATTAAGGACCTTTTTCTCCTGTAGCATCTTCCAGGCAGTGGAGACGATGCACAGCTAGGACTCTGGGGCTCAGCCCAGGCTGTGACACGTGGAGGCATTTAGGTGATTATATAGAAGTGCCTATATGTGCAGAGAGCCCTATGTCACCCCATCCTCCAAGACAGGACGTCAGGAAGAAATTACTTAAAACAAAAATTGTGCCTTAAAAGCAGCATTCTAAGCAGTTTCCATTAGAGGAGCTTTGTTTCCATCAAAGGCTGCGGCGAGACATGAAGCCTGCCGTGCTCTGGGATTCTGCCTGGCTCTCCAGTTCTGCTATTACTGCCTTCCCTCATGGCTGCATTTCTGGCATTGCTGACTTTTGGGGTCCCAGATGTATCTCATCCGTGCTCTAGCAGCTCAGAGTTCCTGTTACTGGGATGTTCTCTGCGAAGGGATGGGGCAATGTCTACAAGCGCATCTCGTAGTGACGTTCCATCCCAGCGGTGGGTTTGCACATCTTCTCTGCAAAGGACTTTAGGTTAACACAGTCCCACGAGCGGTGCGACGTTCGTGCCTCTCAAGTGCCTCATCTCTTAGCCCGCCTGCACCCTTATAATTACAGAGCGCTGTGTGTGCAGGGGAGATGAGATACCGTGCCATGTCAGGCAAGTCTGTGACCTTCCTGCGGTTCTCCAGTTTCCATAACAGCAGGATATCTGTTTTGTTGCCATAGAAAACCTGCCCGTGCAGGTTTGCAGGGTACCGAGTTGTCACTACAACCGTTGCCTTCCAGTGAGCCTGAAAGGAGCCGCGTGTCCCCGAGAACAAATCAGATGGTGTTTTCTGCCACCTCCTCAGGGGAAAAAAAAAAAAAAAAGTGTTAGGTTAGATTGACAGTTTTGGAAAGCAAAGTTTTCTATCTGTCAACAGAGCAGACAGCAGCATAGCACAGTCACGGGAGCACGTCGTCCCCTGCTCCCCCCCGGCCTCGCAGGGGCTGCCCTCCTGGCTGCATCGCCTGGCTGCAGAGGGCAGGAGGATGGTCCTCATCCCTGAGCACACTGCAAGTCTGGTGCATCTAGGGTGAGTGGTGGCTGTGCCTTCAACACCAGACCAGGACCCGGTCTCCCGGCTGCTGTGGGACAGTGGTCCGTGCTTTCCTTCCCTGGGGAGGGCAGGGCTTTGCCGCTGCCAGCCCAGTGACAGGTTGCTGCAAGTGCCAAGCGGTGCAGCTGGTGGCCGGTGTCCCCTGCGGCTGCTATTTCTGAGGCTGAGCCATCCGCTCACCGTTTCAGCTGGCTGCTGTCACCGCGAGATGCACAGGCCTGGAGGGCAGCAGCACTCTGGGGATGGGACATGGAGTTGTCAGGGATGCGTGGGTCTTTCAGGATGCAGCCTCTGTGACCCGCTTTCATCCATCCCCTGAGAGCCTCCGCCACAGGGAAGGGCACTCTCGTCCAAGAGAAATGGGTTGGGGACTCCTCGAGCGGGTGGGTGCCCTGATCGGGGTGTCTGGAGACTGCAAAGCACGACACGCTGTCTCTGCTGATACCCCCCAGCATCCCACTCCCTGGACCATGCAGAGGCTCTGGGGGCAGCAAATAGGGATGGGGGTGTTCCTGAATGGTTTCCTGAGGGACAACCTGACCCTGGCAGAGGCTGGTGGGTGCTGCGGTGGGAACAGGGTGCAGAGAGCTGTTGTGAAGCTGGTCTGCATCAGGCCATCCACAGATGGCCTGAAATGGTTAGAATGATCAGAAATGATCATCCCTTTCCCAAAATTATTTCTTAACCAGCTGTGTGCATGTGAGACCTCTCCTCCCCTCCTCTTCTCTTCTCCTTTGCCAGCAGCTGGAAGGTGCCAGCCTGCCTGGACTGTGGTTCCAGGATGGCAGTTCTTGTTCTCATATAACATGGACATATATTTTCAGTGCTTTTGAATACTGAAGGCACTTATGGGAGCCCTCCACCTAAGGAAAGAGGTCCTGCAGGTGGGCAGGCTGCATCCGAGGTTGGTAAAGGCTGGGAGGGCACATGGCATGGATCCTGCTTGTCCCCCACTGCTGGGGGACAGGCAGTGGAGGTGATGTGGCTGCTCCCCAGGATGCATTCACTGTGTGCTTGTCCTAGGTGACGCCGGGGTCCGAGGGCCAGGAAGGGGAGCTGCTCGTGAAGGGCCCCTCCGTCTTCCGCGAGTACTGGAACAGACCCAGAGAAACAGCAGATGCCTTCACACCCGACGGCTGGTTCAAAACAGGTACTTCCCCGGTGACTTCCCCGCGGCGGCTGGCAGAGGGGAGAGGGGGGCACCAGCTCCGGTTTGGCTCCCAAGGTTCCCTGGCTGCTGGGGGTGGGGGTTGGAGATGGGGGGTCACAGCCTGGCTGGGGGTACGGGCTGGACATGCTTCCAAACACCAGGGCTTTGCTTGCGTTGGCCGTAATTAGTCAGCCAAGTAATGGGGTATGTTTGGGGTGTCTTGCTTGTAAGCATCATATTCTGGTGCTTGATGTTTTCTGGGGACTTGCACTTTGCAGGCGGGTGGGATTTAGCTTAATTTACACGGGACAATGTCAGTGGAAAATCCCACTAAGCTCCAAGGTGCTGGATCCATCCTGCCTCCCCTCTCATGTCCGTAGGGGGGTTTGCTCTCCTGGTGATGGAGGAGTGTTTAAAGACAAGGTGTGTAGGGTCAAAGTCATGAGCACGGGCAGTGCGGCTGTGTGGGATGGGCTGGGGTCATTGGCTTGGCCACCGGCAGCACGTGGAAGCTTTTGAGGGAACTGTCATTTGTCAGTCAGAAAATACTAATTGATGGAAAGATGAACTTTCTGGGAAAAAATCACAGCAGGTGTCTTCAGTGTGGGAACGGTTCAGGAAAGGGTTTTTAAATTGCCAGAACATTTTTTTAAAGTGAAAAGTCTGAGTCTTCCAATAAAAGAGACCTTTTAATTTGAAAACAAGGCTCATTTTATTTTTATATGCTACATTATGGAAATGCAAAGGAAATGTTTCTTTTTCTGGGTTTTGTCTTTCCCTTTCAACTAAGAGAAACGTTTCTGAAACATGAAGTGTTTCCAGGGATGGGAACGCCTCTGGTATTTGCTTCTTTCAAATCAAATTTCACCAGAAGATAATACTCTAATAATAATAATAATAGTAATATCTATTGCGGGTGGGCCCTGCGTGTGCCTTGGTAGGTTTTATGAAATATTTGCAAACAGAGAAAAGATCCTGTTTTCCTGTAATAGCAGCAGATGTCGTCGGGACTGTCCCTACCTGAAGCTGCCGTGGCCGGGACAGCAAGTTCTCAGAGGAGAACTCTTACGGCTAATCCTGCCCATCATGTGGGATAACAGATTCCAGAGGCTACCAGGCTGCAGACCTTTCCCAGGCGGAATAGATGTGTCAGGCCATGAATAAGTTATGTGCTTCAAATTACACCTCCCGCTCTGCGCGTGGCGCGGTGAGCGGTCGGAGACCTCCCCGGTCAGAGGTTCCTGTCCCCCGGCGCCGTTCTGCCATTTAGATTAAACGCTAAACCGGCCGCAGGAGGGGTTGGCAGGCTCTGCCCCCGCTGCCGGTTGGTATCTCGGGTGCCCACCTTCCTGCCGGCCCCACCGCCGGTCAGGAGCCGTTTGGGCAGCGGGGTAGATACAGACAACGTGCTTGTCTGCCTGCACCGAGCCTGACCACCGGTTAATCTCTCCAGCGCAGAAGGGCAGGATGGCTCATTTCTGCCTGACCTTAACATCCGCGCAGCTCTGACTTTCCCCTTCCCCTCTTCTACTGTGTGTTAGCAGTGCCATGGAGTCAGGAGTCAGGCTGGATTTCTGATGCCTTCTGTGTAATCTTATTTATTTACGGTTCTTGAAGAAGCTGTGATTTATTGTTGTTGTTATCCCAAAGCAGACGTGGAGCTGCCCCGCCGGCAGTGTCACCACGGGTCCCCATCCGGGGCGGGTTCCGCGGGCTGGGACTGGAGCATCATCAGGCGAAGTGCAGGGTGCAAGGCAATCAGCTTTAAAAATTTTTTTAGTCAACACTCCTGATGAATATTTCAAATGCAAAGGAATAGCATGCATTAATTATTGCAAAGAGATGTCTTTAGGAGAAAATGATTTTGAAATTCAGTTTAATTTCATTGTAATGCGCTGCAAACAGGAAGGGAGTATGTGTGTTTAATTGGCTCTCGGGGGTAAGGCCGGGAAGATGGCATGCCTTTGTCACAGGCCATTAGTGATACAGACTGCATAATGAGAGAGTACAATCAGCTCACAGCTGCCGGCTCCTACGGGGAGAGAATGATATTAAATAGAAATCAGTATAAATTAAACTTAACCCTTTCACTAGCTGAGCAAAGCTCAGAGCTAGAAATAAGGGAGGGGGGAGCGGATACAGGAGTGGGGGGTTCAGGCTGGGTCAGGGGGTGCGTGGCCAACCCCCCCAGTGTCAGACCCCTGGCCAGGCTGCCTCCCCAATGTCCCCAAAAGCTACCTAGGGAGGACAACGGGCTTTTAACTCTCTTCCCCACCCCGTTACCCCACTCTTTGCCTTTCTTTCCTCTCCTGACCGTTTGCTCCCTCTCTGGTGGATATTGAATCAATGGGGCAATTTTTTTTCCCAAGCCTCATTTAGCCAGTGGTGCTGTGAGTGAGCCCCGTCACCCCTTGCTCGCCCTGCCTGCCCCCGCCACGGTGACAGCCTTTGGAGATCACCTGGAGATGGCAAATGTCCCTGTGGTGATAAAAAACCACTTCAGGGAACTGAGGAGGTTGTGTCCCATCATAGCGACTGGGATCTGGAGGGTGAATTGCCCCCACTAAGCAGCGGTGGGTAACTTTGGAGTGGAGATCATGCTGGCACAACCCGAAAGAGGCGACGCCTGGCCAGTGCCGGGCTATAATCTGCTGTATCTGCCTTTTGCAGGTCATACAGGTCAGTGTTCTAAAGGTGAGGCTGCGTGTGTGAGCACGGTGCTCCCGAAAGCCAGGCGATGGTATTTCTGACTCTGTGCTAACATTCCTCTCACTGCTGGACCCTCGTGTGGGTCCATCCTAAAGTGGATGGAGAAGAGAAGGCTCTAGAGAGACCTGATAGCAGCCTTCCAGTATCTGAAGGAGGCCTACCAGAAAGCTGGAGAGGGACTTTTTACAAGGGCACGTGGTGATAGGATGAGAATTAATGGCTTCAAAGTGGTCTGTCGTGGTCTGAGTGACAGTTCCCTTCCATACCTGCCCCCAGGGTGAGGGATGATGCTCAAACCTTGCAAGGTGCCTGCTGAAGTGTTCCATCAGGTCCTTTTCTGGGCTGCTTCCTGCAATGCAAGGCTCACAAAGGAATCTTTAGTTTTTAAGTCTTTTCCGGCTGCAGGAAATTTATTTCCCCAGTACCTTCCTCAGGTCAGTTCTCTCTTCCTGGTTCCTGTAATTGAGTTATTGTGGGTTTTTGTCAGAAAGTATAAGAGCCAAAAAAACCCTCCACACTTAATGGCAGCAGTCATTTTCCTTTCTGATTGACAGATCTTTATTAAAATCCCCTTTTCTCCCATGAAACTGTCTTCCCCAAGAAAACAACCTCATGTTGAGCATTGGGGATGGTCATTCCCTCGATGACAGGAGAAAAAAAATAACGATGCAGACCCTGGCCACCAGCACTCTCTCCAGTGGGTGCTTCTGCAGCTCCCTGCTCGGTTTCTAGGGAAATCTTGGAAAGACCAGGCGTTTAGTGCAACAACTGCAAACCTGTGTTTTCTCCCCCTGGGACGAGAGGCAAACACCGTGTGTGCACCATGCAGGAAGCCTGGGCAGGATCCCTCTGCAAACCTGCCCAGTCTGTGCCATCAGAGAAGAAATGAGTACGTGTATCTGTGTGTTATGGGGAAAAAAAAGCAGATAAAAAGGCATGATGCTGCAGTGACTTTGATAAATTCAGGATTGTGGCTCTTTGGAGGCACATCTGAACTTGCGGTGTTGCGTAGGTGATTTACCGTTTCTCCCGTCCTCTTTATTCCCTCTGATTTGCACCGTTGTCTGCCTATCTCTCCATCTCCCTCATTTCCATCTGAGTGAATTTGATTATTTTTATTGTATTAACGCTGTTGACAGAGCTGCTTAGATCAAAGTCCCCTCCAGCCATTTCCAGGGAGACTGCTGGGTATCCACCTGCTGTCATACATCCAAGCAGCACCGAGCCCTCGGAGACCGAGACAAGCCCAAAGGAAAAATGCCTATGGCCGTCTGTCTCCTGTCGCTGCCATACCTTCCCAGCTGTCCCGTGCCCCGCGAGGTGAGAGGCAGTCTCCGAGCATGCTCACGTGCCGCTGAGCAGGAAGGATGGAAGAAAGAAGTAAAGAAGGAAAAATTTTTTTACAATGAGGATGATGAAACCCTGGCCCAGGTTGCTCAGAGAGGTGGTAGATGCCCCATCCCTGGAAACATTCAAGGTCAGGTTGGACAGGGCTCTGAGCAACCTGATGCTGTTGAAGATGTCCCTGCTCATAGCAGGGGGTTGGACTAGATGACCTTTAAAGGTCCCTTCCAACCCAAACTGTTCTATGATTCTATGAGCAATCGCCGAGCAAACCTTGGGAGCTGGAGGAAAGCAGCAGACAAACACCAGCTTCTCTGGTCATCCCGCTCCCTGATCTTTATTCATCCGTCCCAGCCTTGCGATGCTCGTGTCGCTCAGGCTCTGGCACTGTCAGATTGTGTTATCTCTTGCTCAGGAGGCAGCGATCCTCAGGCAGCGAGCGGCTTTGGAGGCGTGAGGACGGGGACAGAGGGTTTGGGAGCATGATGGGGTTGCAAAGCGCAGTGCCCGTTTCCCCCCGTGTTTTCCTGGGCAGGGTGTTTTCTCCGGAGGAATCTGGCGATACAGTGGTGTGCACAGGGGCAGTGATACGATCAGAAAGCAGACTTCTCCCTGAGGGAAGGCCGGCTTCCATTCACATTTGTCCATACATCCAGAAAATTAGAATCTGGTGTATTCAGGGAGATTTATTTTCAATTACAGGTTAAGGCTGAGACATGAAATAGCACCGGGTTTGAAAGTAGTGCATAAATCCTCCAACAAATCCATGTATCTCAGCTCCATATAATAAGATTTTATTGATTGCTATATTGTATCTGTCAGAATAAAACTCTCTTAATGCATGCATCAGGATGGAGAAGATAGAAAGCTTGTTGGTAGTAGAATCTGATTCAAGAATCAATGCACTTTGATTAATATGTTGTTAAGAAAGTAAGAGTTATTTAACTTGTTTGATGCACATTTCAAAATGATGACTCATGTCTTTTAAGTTTCTTTCTTTAAGCTGCATTTAAAAAAACAACCTTGTAGCTGTTTTTCTTATTGTTAAGTCTTGGTTTATCACTGAATTTTTTGCTAGATCCTTTTACACAGGCCGTAAACCCCCCAGACTCCTATTAACAATAATTCCCATGGCCCAAAAGACTTCCCATATGCCATTTTTGAAGGCTTTAGAAGAAAAGGAGAATGGGGTGGACCTGCTATCTCTTTATTTCTTCTGGATGTTCTGCACTGAAAGAGGGAGCTCCAGGGGAAAAAAGAATAAATAAAGAAGTTAATCTGGAATAAGACATCATCAGGAGAAATGAGAAGCACCCATCAGTCCTGGCAGGCTCTCAGATGCTGACAAGCTCGGGCAGTCGGCAGGACGCTGTGCATCTCTCTGTGCTTGCTGAACACGCCATTCTCTCGGCTCAGGCCTTTCCCCTGTGATCTACAAACTCGGGCACCAAGCCTTGGCTTAGCTAGGAGCATCGTGCTCAGCACTGCTCTTCCCAGTTTGCTCCAGAAATGGGACCTGCTTTTGCTGCAGCTGTGAGTCCCCAGTCAAGGGATGAAGCCCAGTGACTCTCTCAGACTGGTTTCAGGGACCTCCTGCTGTCTGTCTGTCCTCTTCAGACTGAGCTCTCCAGTCTGTAGCCGGGTGGTTCTTGCTGGCACCGGCTGCAGATCCTTGCCATTCCCAGGCCCAGCTCTTTTATTTCCATCCCACCACTTCTGATGGAAAAGGCAAAGCTGCCTGCAGTTTTCCAGCACAGAGAAATCTGGTGTTTGTAAGAGATGCCCTGGGCAGGTCATCCTTGGCCAGACACAACCCATCCCTCCTCTGGGGCTGGTCTCCAAGGAGAAGGGGCAGCAGAAGTAGCAAGCGACGTGCACCCCATCCCTCCGGCTCAGGCTTTTTCCCTGGCACTTGCCTGTCCCCAGAGACAAGCAGGTGTTTCCCTGCCAGGAGAATTGCTTACATTCATGGGTATAGCACTGACACCTGAAACAGAAAATACTTTAGCCTGATCAAGGCAGATTATAAATAGAAGTGCATCTAATTAGCATCCTAATCTGCAGGTTTTCTGTTTGTTTGCAGTGTCTTTCCTAGTCACAAATCCAGTTAATGCAAATTCTATTTTTAAAGGAACGATTCCTTAATTATAATGTGTTGCAGATGATGTGATTTACCGGTTTGGTGAGCCCACCGGATGAAGCGCTGGCTCCCTCCGAGGCTGGCCTGGAGAAGCTTCTTTTTGAGTCTGTCACAGCTTAAGCTCATGAGTCGGGCAGGATGGCAGACATTCCCACAAATGAAAGGACACCCCAAAAAATGCCAAGCATGCCCCGAACAGCTCCATGTGCTGCTTGAGGAAGGATATCCCACCAGATCTTGATGGGACAGGAACAGAGGCTGCAGGCCTCTGGTGAAACCGTGCCAGCCGTGCTCGTGTTTCCACCCAGCCCTTACTTAAGAGTTGTTTCTAGAAGTAAAAACATAAAGATGGCGTGGTGTCTAGTGTATCAACCGTGTGTAAAGATTCCTTTATGATCTCAAAATGTTCCTTGTACCCACACACTTCTAGCACTGTGGAGAGAGAAGTCACTTTTTCTGCTTCCTGCTTCAGTATTTATTCTTTCTCCTTGAGGAGACAATATTGCCAGGTTTGCCCGATGGCTGGAAGTCTTAGAGTCATCAGGACACAGCGAAATGAAACCTGTGTGTTTCCTTGACTGCACGTAAGACTGATGTTTTCAGCAGTTCAGAGAGTGACTTGGGATTTTTGTAGCTGTAAATGAGAGCAGCTTTTTGGCACAGAATTTGTTTACTCTCTACAAAGCTCTGCTCTAGTTGTATCAAACATCTCAGATGCCAACCCTTTACTTGTTTGAGAGCTTCTGCCACACGGGGTCCAATTTTCAGAGGCGTGGAGCAATTGCACCCCAACTGAGAGTTGGTGGGAACAGCAGGCACCCACATCTCCAAAATCCAGGCTGTTCCCTCTCAGTCTCCTGTTGCTTTTGCCTTTCAAGCCGTAGCTCTTGCAGCCTGGAGGGAGAGGGGATCCTTCAGGCTCTGACTGCTGGGAGAGACTCTTCCCTTCCTATCCCAGGGATTAATACAAGGAGTCCCGGATGCAGCTCCAGCTGGGTTACGTTGTAGAGACGTCAAGCTGAGCTCTACAAGCCTGTCAGAAGATCTAGCAGCAGAATTGCAAGCTGGCAAGTGCGTTAAGAGGGGAAGTGCAGGACTGAGCTCAGGATGTGGTAAAGAAATGAGCTGAACTATTGTCTTTCTCATGGTACTTGGCAGAGCCCATTAGATCATTGGCAAGGCTTCCTTTCAAGTGGCTACTTACTGCTGTATAAATAGCATGTCTCCTCCAGTGCAGAATTAAAAACCCCATAGGGTAAGGTCAGTGTCAAATCACCTGAGTGAGATCCCTGAGCAGTCGTGAAGGGGACAGGGCCACGGTCCCATCAAAGGCACTGTCAAAGCACATATTGTCTTGTGAACGGCTGGAACACAGCCCCTGCTCATGGTTCAGGCCTTCCTGTGAAGACTTGGTGTTTGTTGTGTCTTTACTGTCACTGCCCCGTGACCATGGCTCTTTGGAAAGCCTCTTCAGCAGCAATGATAGATGCTGCAGAGAGTTGTCTACAGCAGTGACTGAGGGGGTGGATTTACTGTATTCAGGTGGAGAACATCAGGGTAGGAAAGGTAACGATTAGGAGTGAGTGTTGAAGTGCTCACCCAAACAGCATGCACCTTTGGAGAGGCCAGACTGGCAGCTCGCTGCTCCAAACGAGTTGTGATCCATGTACAAACTGTTTGTGCTTCACTCTTCAGTTCCGTGGCCAAGCCAAGCCTGCTTCTGCCTGGCCTCACCCTGTTCGAGCTACCAGGTGCCCAGCTCTTGGGATGGAGATTTTGCTCTGGCAACAATCTGGCAGGGGTTAACCTGCCAGTTTGCTCACTCAGAGCTTTTGTAGGAGCCTCATCTTGTAGAGGCTGGAGGAGGTTGGGGCAGAGAGCTGGAGCTGCTCTGCAGGGATGCTCAAGCAGTTGCACTGTAGGCTTTGCATTTGATGGTCCTGTGCGTCCATGTCCCAGCTGCTGCACACACTTGCTGTGTCCTGGTGGGCTTCTTTGCACTGCATCTCGCACCAGGAGCTTTCCCTAAAGCAGCACACAGGTGGGAATGGCTATCTTGCTGGCTGTGGGGATCCCTGTTCTCCAAGCTTGGGTGGTCATGGGGGTTATCTTCAGTCCTGACACCCGCCTGTCACCAGAGATGCCCAGCTCAAGAGGAAATTTGTTGAAACTAGACCTTCCTTCCACCTTTGGCCATCTATCATTTTTCTGCCTTGTTTTGTGTCCTCAGCTTTCCCTTCCTCCTCGTTTGCCGGGTTTCCCGTTGCTCGAGGCACTCTGCTGGTGCCCACACAATCTGTTTAGCTTGCTGAACAGTTTTTGGCGTTGGATTTACATAACCCAGCACAGCCGTTAAGTGGAGCAGGAATGGGGAATTGCACAAATTGATTACAGCTCGTAGGACAAGCCGGGAAGCCAGCGGCCTGATTTCCTTCCTTCACAGCATGGGAAAGCCAGGGATCACTTTTAGCTGGCGTGATCCAGGACCAAGTGGTGAGGTTTCTGCTGGGTATTTGTAGTTTGAGCTGGTAATAGTGCTTGAAGAAGAGCTGAACACCTCTGGCTTTGAGAGGCTCTGGCACACGCTCTCTGCACTGGGACAGACAGCAGCCAAGGATGTGATCGCTCCGGGTTCTTTACTTTCAACAGGAGTCATTCCCTCTGGGTTTCGCTCAAGACAATTGAGAACATATTTACTTATGACTAATGGTATTATGCTGCAAGCAAAAATATGGGCTTCTGTATATTTCAGCAAACAATTTAAGGCAGATATCTTTCCTCATATCCCACCGCTGCCTCTCTTAGTCAACGGCCTCCCGTCGTTATCTCTGCTTTATTTAATAATTTGTCTCACCAGAGACTGGGACAGGTCACTGCTCTGGAAAGAAGAGGTAGTGCTCTCCTTAGCTAAGGTGTAATTGATCCCTCAGCTGTTCCGCAGAGGGCAGAAGCCAAAGCAGAGGGGTTTAGTCTAATGTTTTTATTATTACAATTATTATTTTGAGCTGTGCACACATGGTTGCCATGCTCTTCAAAGTTTCTCCAGCTGAGTGGCAGCCGTGTTCAGCTGGGCTGCCACACCTTGGAGCATTTACTTATTTATTAGTCTTTGAGTTTTCTTTTTCATCTTGTTGTCTGCAGGGATTTCTATAAATATTTAAATGCTAATGTGAAAAGAAACGTTTTTCATTTTTACTTACCCATTTTCTTTTCTGGCTTGTCCTCTGGGCAAACCCATCTGCAGTAATTCTGGCTGTAGGCAGCGGGGGGGCTCCCTCCGCCCAGCCTACTTGTGTCATATCAGTCACCCATGAGTTCCTGCTAATGATGAGTGAACCTACAAAGTCTTGGCTGCCTGGCTTGCAGAAATGTTCAAAGGTTCGGCTGCTTTATCTGCTGTTTTCCATTAGAGGAGCATGGTGCCCTTGGAGCAGGGTGTACAGTGTCCCCAGGCTGGGGAGGCTTCATCTGCTGCTTGTCCTTCAGGTCTGCAATGTGCTGAGGGGTTGGAGAAGCTCCTGCTCATGCTGAGCTACATGTGCAGAGCGTACCCCTAAGTGAAGTACAGCACCTCTGCCAAGAGCAGGCAGGACCCAAGATGCTGCCAGACTCTGCCAAGGTCTGATTTTGTGTTCATCCATTTGGTGCTGTCCTCTCCTGGCTGAAAGCTGGTGCCCAGGACTTTGTCTGCTGGCACATGTCAAGTAAGATGGTCTGACACCAACCCAAGCCAAGGCTGGAGCAGGGACCATATGCGGCAATCCCTGAGGCCCTGAAACAATAGTACGTAGATGGGCCTTTGTATTTGCTAGCCAAAGCCTGCTGGCCATTTGGGCATGCTGGGAAGCCCGTCTTGCAGGGGGCGGGAGAGGGTCTGGGGGATATGTTGTGCTTTCCAAGCTCTGCTAATGTGTCTGCAGATGAAGCTGAAGGTGCTAGATCTGTCCATCTGTGGGTTTAGAGAACTGCCAACACCACTGCCAGCCTTATCCAGCCCTTTGTGTTCACCTAGAATCCTCTGTGCCTGTGAAGGAACGTGAAATGATGGTGAGGATGGGGTGAGCTTCACATTTCACAAAGAAGGAAGCCACCAGATGTATGTTCTGTGCCTGTCTCCTGCCTGTCCCAATCAGCGTGGGCGTGAGGAGCAGGCATCAGAAATGATCCTGCTGCGGGGGATCCCTCAGCCTTGATTTTGTGTGCGGAGCCCAAGGCTCCTGACCTTGGTACACAACCAAGAGCCCACTCCATATGTCCACCACAACTTCACTGGTGCAATCCCATGGCTGGGGTTGTAGCCTATTTTCATGCAAATTGGACCAAAAATAACCTACATCTTTCCTGTCCTGTAGTTTTCTGTGCTTTTTTTAATC
>KZ506849.1:112200-122815 GCA_002844005.1 Limosa lapponica baueri | reverse complement strand
CTGAATAAATTATGCATTAACAACACCTAGAAAAATAGAATTTGTAAAAAAAAATAGAAGACCAAAGAGTAACTAATTATATTAACCCTAGTTAACAGGTAACATTCAAAAAAGATATATTAACTTTTAAAGTAAAGGAACACCAGTGATAAGTATTCATTCTTAAATGTAAATTATTTTCTCTATAGAATTAAAGAAAGACACGATGGGAATGGATGAAACAGCCCTGACAAAAACTTTTTTTGGACAGGTAAGAGTTTTCATTCTAATTCTACAAACCATCCTCCAGCAAAAGCAGACAAGATTGACTACTGTCAGTCTGTGAGTTCCACTCTCTCTTGCTTCTGGTTTTACTTTTCTTGGGTTTCAATGCCACTTAAGGACAGAATTTGTAGTTTGGGAATCCACATTCTTGTTTTTAACAGGAACACTTTGTAACACTTAAGCAGAATGCAGGAACAGGCCTCTCTCATAATCCTCTTATCCCATATAAAAATAAAAAAAACCCCACAAGCTCTTAAAATGCTACAGAGTGTGAGCAATTTGACATACAGAAGTAATGAATTTGCAGGCCCATTGCTTATTTTTCTTTTACAGTTCCTTTTTTTGGACTCACTTCTGGCTAGTTAAATGCATTGGTCCTTAAGTCCTGTGGAGGATCGCCCTTCATTAAAATAGCATCTCTGGTAATAGTATTCTAGAAATGCTGCACAGCTGCGTTTCACATAACTTGTGTAAAACCTCCAGTTTGAACTGATTCCAGTAGTGCTTCTACTATCAAGGGCAGCACATTTGCTTTATGGCCATGCAGCATCTCAGCATGTTCTCTTCTAGGACATCCGTGACCAACTCTAAACCACTGCAGGGTTAGGTAATGTTTAATTTGGCTTCTCTTCCCAGACAATTTGACTTGTTAAATATTTGTAAAAAGGTAAGATAGTGCTCTACCATCATGTCTTTGTGGCACAGATCTTCTGCCTATGCAAAAAAAAAAAAAAAGAGGATGATAGTAAAATAATGATTGATATCAGCGTTTTTCCCCACTACATTTTATTGATAATGACTCATCAGTCAATGTAACAGGCTTCCAAATTTTTTGCTAACTTTATTGCCACACTCAACAGCTTTGTGGGACTGAGCCCTAAGAAAGTCAGTTTCTCTGCAAATCCCTTTATAATTTGTATATTGTCCTTCGTTGCATTAAGTATCTTTTGACTATACTCTATGACCTTTACTCAGAAGATACCTAATGGCAAAAGCTTCTCAATCAGCGTGACTCCTGTGCTCTGAAATGAAGCTAAAGACAAGAAAATTATGATGTAAAAATAATACTGTCCTTCTGTATTGCTCTAAGTATTTATTCATACTGACTATAATGTGAATCCCAACCACTTGAATAGCAATGTGAATCTTTCTATTAACTGTAAGAGTCTTCATATTTGGCACCATCACATGGTTTTGCTACTTTTACTCATAGCAGTTCTGCAAAACTACCCTCCTTCTAGTTCATATAATATGTAACAGCTGTCAAAAGGCATGGTTTTACTGCAGCCTTGAGAAAGCCCTGAAAATAATGAAGGGAACAAGATATAACCAAGAAAAGAATTTTATGAATGATTGCTATTGATGCTGCTGATTCTCTAGACAGATAAGATTGATAAATTGTCTTGACCCTAGACCTCTCATGACATAGTCTCACCAGATCATTTTACTTGCTCACCTTCTCCTTTCCTACCCGTACCTACCTTTCTCCTCTACTCCCTTTCCCTCATTTTTTTTTGTTTATATCCTTTTCATTAAAACACATTTCCCTTCTTTTTTTTTTCCCTGTGACTTACTCCTTTCCAGCTCCCTACCTGTCTCTAATGATGTCCCATTTATGTTATAAACCACTGAGAATGGAGCCTACGTGGATGAATCATGTCTATAGAAATGAGGAAACAAGTCTGAGCCAATAGCTTACAGATAAAACACTTCTAACTATCACAGCAGAAGGGGAAGGAAGAAAGTAAGTATCCTTAAGACCTGGTCATCCTCACTTCAGCTGCAGAAGAATGTTTTCACTGGAAGCAGTACAGGTTTAGACTCATTCACTCATACTGTTTCACCACCATGGTAACTTTTAGGCGACTTCTTTTGAGTGAGGAGGAAATTGTATCAAGAACTCTGAAGAACTTCTGCGTGACTAGAATCAGCTGTGAGAAAACCAGTGCTTAAGCTGTGCAATTTGTCTCCCACCACAACTTTCAAATGCATAGGACAATGACTTGATTTGTAGAGATCGCACACTTCACAGTAACTTGAAACTACAATTCCACTGCCATTAAAGCACCCAAACATGCTTAACTTTAACAATATACAGAAATACTTCATGCATACAAATAACACATAGGAAAGTGTTTTCCTAAACACTTTTGTCTTATTCTCTCTATCATCAGACGAGACTTCATTTATTAAAGTTAAGTGTTTAACATTTAACTGTTTAAGTTCCTTATCTTCCTGTTTTATTCTCACTTTACAAAATCATGCGAGGAATTTACTCCTAATTTATGCCTTTGGAAATAAAACAGTTTTACAGGTGTTTGTGAAAACAACTTTAATACTAGTTTCATTTGTGCTATTTAAGAGGAGCAGGTCATATAATACAAATAGTGTGTTTTCAAGAAGTTACTACAGTTCATCTTTTTTACTATTGGAAATAAGCACTAAATTATGCAAGCCTCATAGGGATGTCTTTGAGGGCTTTTTGGTTTGCTGGTGAAAAGACTTGATTTAGCCTGTACCTTTTTGTTTGGGGGAGGTGGATATTTTGGGGTTTTTTTAAAGTTAACATAAGGAACATTTGTTTTGCTGGGTTTATTTCTTCTGCATGAAGAATTACAAGCTGGTCAGAACAACAGAGCTTGAACATCAGGAACTAAACACAGAACACCCACCTGCTTCAGAACTCTTACCTCTATCTATTATTACCTGAAAATAAGAGCGGCTCAAGGCCTCTCAGATGAGCAGGTGTAGAATTTCACTGGCTCATAAACATTAAGGGTAAAATAAATATTGTGGGACAGAAAAAACAGTTGTGATTGTAGAAGGAAAGGAGTTAGTGTGTATTCTGAGAGGGGTGTTTATCACCCAGCATTTGTTCTTTCACATCACCTTTCTCCTTCTCTGGAGTATGGGACTTCCTGCAACCTCTGCATGCTACCATAAGCAATTAAACTCTTTCATTCTTGAATTTTCTTACAACTTTTTGAGTCAATGCTAATTCCACTCACAGCAATTTCTTGGTGTGCATTCTATATAACTTATTCCACAGTTACTCCAGTTTCAGAGAGATCCTTTGCTGTGTCTCCCATCTGCCTTCCCTTCTGCTCCCTATGAAGTCTTTTCAAGTTCTTCCACTACTAACATCAAAGAAAATTATTAATTTTACTCCTATCCCATGCGCTTGTCCTCTTTGCATCTGCTTGACCTCAAATTCTCTATTCTGACACATCACTGAATCATAGAATGTTTCAGGCTGGACTGTCTCTAGTCCAATCCTCTGCTCAAAGCAGGACCAACTTGAACAAGTTGCTCATGGCCATGTCATGAAGTAAGTTGTGCCAGGGCCTTATACATTAAGTAGCAACTTTAGCTTGTTTCTTAGGAAATAATTAGAGCTACTTTGGGCGCTGAATTCTGCTTTCATTAAAGTCAGCTGTAGTCTTGGTACCAATTTCACTGGAAGCATTATTGCCTCAGAACTGGGAAACTGGGCAGAATTGAATACAATTTAATTTTCTGTTTATTCACCTAATAAAAGTCCTAGCTGTTTATGTCTCAACCCCTACATCATTCCTCAAGGCTCTGTAAATGAAATACCTGTTTACAAACACAGGCATTTTTAACACCTCATAGATAGACACCTTAGTTTCCTGCATAATAATGATAAATAAAAAAGTCTCCGTTTTCTAATAAGTCTTCATAAATTAGAATTGTTGTACCAGAAATGGTAGAAAAATAGCAAGATAGTTAAAGTTTAAGGTTTCCCTTACACTGATTGGTTTTTATTGCTTCATTTAAACAGCATTAAACCATACTGGTATATAATTAGTTCTGCCTTTAGTCTTTGGCAGTTCTTCCTGTTTAAGTTATAAGCTCTACAGAGCAACATTCAAGCATGCATTTGTGTTACATCCCTATGTGAAGCACTATTTACAACAGAATCACACATTCTCTGGGTCCTCCATAAATGATGAGGGGGTAGATGAAAAAGAAAGGAGCCCTATTCCATCTTTGTCTCACGCAGCAAAAAGTTTTTTAAGTTTGCAAACATAATTGTATAACTTACAGATTTAGCACCTTGCTCATAAGCTATTATGCTAAATTTAATAAATCAACCCATTCACTGTTAAAGTTATGCCTTGGACAGAAATGAAAAAATGAAAAGTCTTCAGTTAGAAATGGTCTCCCTTTAACCTTACAGAAAGCCATCTATGCATTTTCCCTGGATGTTTTTTCCAGTGGCTACGGCCAGTTGTTTGGGTAGGGAAAGACTGTCATCCGACATGTAACAAAGCACAACCCTCAATTTAAAGCGTGTGGGGTGTGGCCACGCATCAGATAGACACACAGCCACAGTTCCTCTCTGGAGGAATAGTTAGGACTCCTTACTGCTAATGACAGGTCTGATCACCTGTCCAGACTAAACCCCATTACAGCCACAGATCTGTATCTCAAAAACAGCCTGGCTGGGGAACTTCAGCTGTCTTCCAGCAGCTTGGGATCTGTATGATCTGCTGCTTTCACATGTCTTGTGACATTATTAGTGCGTATATATGTAAACCATTAAGATTTCCTCAGTACCTTGGGAAACAGACTGATGCATTTAAACAGTCATTACTCAAGAGATTTTGCTGCAGTGTTTCATAGATGTTTACAGTACAGGTGGTCTTTGGACTTTGAAACAAATATTGACTCTAGTACAAGTCAGGTTTCAGGAACCTATCTGCAAAAACAGTTGTGGAATTTGTAAATTCTGGCATCCTGACAAGGAACATTAGGTTAAATTCAGACACTTTTAAGACTTTTTCTAAATACATAATGCCAGAAGAGACCTTTCTTTCATGAGGTATAGGACTGTAATTACTTTTCTGAAACATTTAGTGATCAAAAACCTTCCTAAGTCTACCTATATGCAAAGGGTATGTGAAACAATAACCAGTATTTGCACATGTACCTCTTTTATGCTCTCAATGAAAATATTTACATACTTTAACTGCTTGACTTGCTGGCAAACACTTACACACTCAGTACTAATCTGGTAAATAATGCATAGCAGAATTTTATACTCATACATACTGACAATGACTGCACAATGCTGTGAGCTCCAGATTTAGGGTTGTACGGCTACGTGAAGAAGAGGTTACAACATACACCCAGCAACATTTTTAGTCATGATTCCTATCCACAGCCTTTTCAGACATGCTCCCACCATCACTGCTGCAGAGCTCAAATATACCACTGGTGCTCTGAGGTCTGCAGGAAACTGCTAACTAAATAATCTGATAGGTCACATCTTTCAGAAATCCCCCAGCCTGACCTTGTTACCACAGCTGGTTCAGCCAGGGAAGGCTGCCATTCAAGCAGCAATTTCACATATATCACCTGGGCAAATATGTTAGCAAACAGCAAACATCATTATCTTTCATCTGTGTCTGAAAGATTTCACTGTAAGTAGTCATTTAGCAGTTTCAGATAAACAAGTCTGAAATAAAACACAGCCAACAATATTCTTAGATATCTGACTAATCAGGGGACATTAGGTAATGCATGAAGGGTACATAGCATCAATCAATACAAGTATATAAATTGTACTAGACAAAAATTCATACAGTAACCACAACACACAAATGTTTCTACAGATTCCCATTCATAGATGGGATATGGAATGGAAAAGTTCAATTTCACCAAAAGATCTTTAGGCTTTTAGACATAGTTGCAATCTCATAGTTTCATTATGATACTCTTTTTTTTTTTTCCAAGTCTTTTGCCCTGTAACAAATAAAAGTCTCAGGAATTTTTCCAGATTTGTAAATAAATAAATTTGTTTTTTTTAAGACAAGGCAAATAAGAGTCCAACATCTATTACTGTGTACTATTGACATTTTAAATAGTATTCCAGAAATGCTGCCTTGCAATTTTTGAATTAGTTTTGAAACTTTGTGTTCAGAGGAAACTCTGGGGTACGTCAGCAAAAACTCAGGAGGTGTGCAGTGCAGGATATCACTACACCCTCACCCACCCTGTCCACCGTCTTTGTTTTGGCTTTATTTTCCAAAAATTATTAAAATTACTACACTAAGAATTGATTCATAACCACCTAGAAAGAAACAATAAGAGGAAGAGGTCTCTGCAAACTTTTTTTTCATATGCATAAATATATATATTTGTCCACATGCTTTTCCTACAGCATAAGAAATTTTTCCTTTTACTTTCTCCATCTCTACACAAGCATCACAGGATGCTTGAGAGCACCTAATTGTGATGATACCTTGAAATGAGATAGATGAAGGTGCTTAGAATAATAGGCTCTAAAATTTCAAGATAGTATTGTGGAGCTTGTTACAATTATTGTTATAAACTTTCATATATACTGGGCTAAGGGCACAACTGAGTCGTGTTACCTGTGCCGTTGCTTTTCCAACAGAATGCTTATTGTGAGAGTGAAATGCAAGTAACATCCTTTTTAAAAGCAATTTTTTCAAAAGTCACATGCAGAATTCTCAAAGTTATAAAATAGAAAAAAGAGAATCTTTTAATGATCCTTCCAAAATTGTTAGTAAAAGACATATGCAACTAGTGGTTCCTTATTCCTATGTTCTCATGGACTGACAGCCTACTCGCTTTCTACTGGAAAACAGAGAAGAACCACCAAAGAATACTAAAGCAAACCAGGTTCTTCTGCTAGAAGTAGGTGTATAACAACTTTGTCTTTTCTGTGAGGGCAAATTTTTACCCTTCTGCCAAATGGCACTAGGTCTAGCTAAGAACTAATTGGGACTTGCAAGGTGTAATGATCTCATTCTGACCCCTAGCAACAAGAACACTTTTAGCAAAGAGAAGTATCAGGACTGAGAATGTCACACCTTACCTGCTGTACTGAAACACGCAAAAAGGACTAAAACTAACAAAAAAGTCTCCTAAATATGATCTGGTGTCAGTGTTTACAATGTGAATTAAGACTATAAATGCAAAAGTTGGTTCTTAAGGATTAAGATCAATAATTTTTTAATTTCTGCAATGCAGAGTATTTAACTTATGCTCATCACAAAAATCACAGTACTCCAGGAAATGGACCACCGACACTAGATCTTCTCAAGAAAGCAGACCCAGTTTTAGTCCTGTATAGGGCAACTGAAGCCTGTAGCTCTACCAGGCAGGGAAGGAGGACAGAACTACCAACTACTTACCATCCTAAACCCTACCCCACATGGGAACATAGGGTACTCATAAGTAGTAGTTCATAGCTAGACATGTGCAAGAGCTTCTCTTAGGCTATATCTCTTTCTTCTTCCACTCCAATATTTTCTCATCCAGCTTTTCCTACTAATGGATTTAAGGAGTGCTCTCATTTCCTAAATTCATACCAATCACTGATTCTGCTTCCTAGGCAGAGGATTGTTTCCTGTTTCTGAGGTTGACAGCTTACAGGGTTCCTCCTACTGCTCCTTTCTTATATTGACAATCCACATTGCTTGTAATTAAACACCAGAGTTGCCTTTGGCCTCTCAACAGTTAGCTAAAAAGTCAAGCAGAAAATAGAGAATGGAGCAGACCTGCCATAACCAAAACCTATCAACTATTCATATCAACTCTTAAAAGAAAAAGCATTTGACCCACACATATTAGAAGGTATAGACAGTGAACTGAAAGAAGATCACATTTTCTGCTTTTGAAAATGAGTATTGAAATTGGCACCCATCATAAACCAACTCCTCTAAGACATCCTCTTTTCTGTGTCTTCAGAAATCTTGGCTAATAAGAAAACTAATGGTAAGTCTACACTGCAGTTTATTATTAACCACTGCCCAATTGCTACCAATGGCACAGCATCCCAAAAGCAACGGCCAGAGAACAAGGCATTTGGAGGTTTTGGGTGATCAATTCTATTTTGTTACCTCCCCACCTCTGCAGTACCATAAAATATGTCACTGGGATTCTGTAAGTCTTTAGAAGCAAGGTCAGCAAAGAGATTTCAATGTGTAATTATTTTTAAGACACATACAGATATTCCCACGCAGCTGGCATGAATGTTTTACCAGGACTCAAGTGGGAGTCCTGCCAGTAAGTTTGGTAAGCACAGACCTGATCTCCTTAGAAACTGACATATTCTTTACACAGACAGAAAACTAGAATACAAAACGCATTTCCAAATTTTGAATTCTCAAATATTTGAGCCTATTCAATGCTGCAGATTTCACTTTTACAGTGCTTATAATATTGAAATACTGTAAACAGTATTATTTCACTTGATACTAGGAATGTATTTATCCTACCAAAGAAAGCAAAATACAGAATACTCAAATGGAAGGTTAGATGGTCCTTTGATTTAAAGAGGTATGAAAAAGAATATTGGTGTATTGCTCCCAGCCGCATGAGCTTACCACACATACAAGTGGCAACTTTCCTGTAGTCACAGAATAGTCAGACACTTGTAGCTGCTGGAGAGACATCTGAAGAAATTGCAGCAAAAAAAAAAAAAGGAAACCTTCCTTTACAGTACTTTATGTCGAGAGTTAGGCCAAGTATATAGAAATATATAGGTCTGGTTGTATTCTCCTGATTTTTTTGTGTGAAGCAAATTCTAAGACAGAGTCATACATCATGTCATTGTGCTGAATTTCCAAGCGATAGTTTAAAAAAAAAGCTAGAAAAGTCACATAAGAAGGGCAGGAGTTTAAGGGAATAAGTGTTTGAGTTAACAGTGGCCTACATCTGAGCCATGGTGAAAACATTTATCCTAAAGCTATTAAGAGATCAGTGTCTATAAAAACATGATCTACTGAGATAAGAGAACAGTTAGTGTTTCAGAGGGATGTCTGATTATAGTTCTTGCTGAGAAACCTGACTAAATAGCCTTAAAATACAAGCAAATACAACACCTAACTTAAGTCCAAGTGAGAAACAAAATAGTGGTCCATTTTCTCTATAGGCTCCACTTAGATACATATGCCCATTGAAAAAATGTTGAAGAACAGCTGTCTCAGAACTTCACAGCACTCCCAGCCCTAGAAATTTTCAGCTGTCGGTGCCTAAGGGTAACTTTTCAGAGCAGCTAGGTTTACAGTGAAACAAACAACAGATCCTGTTTCCAGGGTTACAATTATCGGCTAAATAAATAGCATTTTTTAAACTTATCTACTAAACACATCAGTGGCAAAACCGCAATTGCTTAAGATAATAATGAACCAAATACAGGTGTGTCTGCATGCAGCCAGTCATTTCTGGAAGAAAGTACATTCAGGAGGTGGAGTACAAATGAAGCAGAATGATTGGAGAAGCCCAACACACTCCCAGGAATGTGACTTGAAACTGAACAACAGGGAGCTGCAGTGCCCCTTTGCTGCAATGGGGATGATTTATTATTTGAATCTTTCCTCTCTCCCACCCTCCCTGCAACAATTAATCTCTTTTTATTTCTGCAGTATCTTCCCCTAGATGTAGTTTGAGCCAATCAATTCTCTCATGTTTTAATATTAAGTATATTAAAAGTTTAATAAATTGGAGACAGTTTCTCTGAGGTAGAACTCATACTCATGTTAGCAAAGAGCTCAATCCTCTCATGATTTCAACTACAGCTTTTTTAGCAACTTCAATGAGAACAAAACTGAGATCTTTGTTTCCTCAGTGCACCAACAAGTGTTTTGCTTCAAATTATTTTAAGCAAAACAACAACAACAACAATCAGGTCTATTATAGAGCTGAAAATATGATTCAGTTCTTTAAGAAAAACAGACTAAGATACTGATCAAGTTCAGAGATACTTCCTCCTCCCTCAGAAAAAGCTAATTTCTTTATCTGGAATCTGCTAGACTACGTCTAAATTATAGAGGAACCACTGAGTAAAATAATTTTATTCATCCAGAAAACAATTTGCTGAACTCAAACACAAATGGGTTCTTACATTAAACTACACTCACGTATTTTTCACACTTACTTTCCCAAGATTATGGAAAAAGAAAAATCATTTACAATAGGAACTTCTGTTGAGATCCATGAATGACTACAAGCAGAAAGTGGCAAAATCTCCTTGGAGAGTTTGTTAAAAGATTCCTAAACCTTCTAAATACTCCTTAGAGAGGGTAAAATTATTCAGATAACTTTGGTACGATATTCCTAATTATCAGTGTTTTTTTCTAAATCAAATCCAAGCTTCACATCACACTTTAAAGTACATTGAAAGTTTAAATTATTCCAGATGCAAAATGATGGGGAAGAGTTCTGATTTTTAGTGAAGCATATATTTCTGTGTCAGTACAGAGACATCAGTGCAGCCTTTGTAACAGATAACTCAAATAAGATTAACCAACAAGAAGCAAATGGCAACCTTCTCTACTTATTACATTACTTGATC